>JANHZU010006515.1:13419-23729 GCA_032468055.1 Acrochordus granulatus | reverse complement strand
GCTTTTGCACTCTCCTCTTTCACCCTCATCAAGAGGCTCTTTAGCTCCTCTTCACTTTCTGCCATTACAGTGGTATTATCTACATATCTAAGCAACAAAGTTTAAAAAACAGGCAGTCCAGATGCCTGTTTTTTAAACTTTGTTGCGATGCAATTACCCTGGAAGTGTGAGAGTCTTCACAGACATGTCTACATATCTAAGGTTTTTACATTTCTTTCAGCAATCTTAATTCCAGCTGGTGATTCATCCAGTCCAGCATTTCTCAAAATGTACTCTGCATATAAATTAAATTTTTCTAGGACATCTTGATTCCTTCAGTTTCCACGATTTTTCCTCCATTGATGTTTGGTTATTATTATTTTGTTTAGATAGGTTATATGATCCTTCAAATATCTAACAGTAATAATACTGAAATGTCTGCCCTTATCACGAGTGACTAAATCTTAAATTCCATTATTTATAAATTCATGTTATTTTGTTATAAAAAACTAAGAGCTTTTTCTCATATAAAGGTATTTAGATATAGTAAAACTACCAAAATATTTTACTAAAATAAAGATCAAGTTTTTTATTATAGGTCAGTGACCCCGATTAAAATAAAGATGGCACATAAAAATAACAAGCCATTCTGATGTCTTCTTGATCATTTGAGATTTTCAGATTCACAACAAATATGGAAAGTTGGTATTTGCAGTGCCATTTTATTAGTATGTCCAAAGCTTTCCTTTAATTATATATCAAAGTTTTAAAATATAAAAAGTATAAATATAATTATTATATTTTACTAATAAAAATTCTAAATTTAGTTCTGAGATTGTGAATATAACTGAAGGGCAAATTCTAGGTTGAGCTCAACTAAAATTGAAAAATAAACAAATAAATATCCTCTTTCATCACCCTAGGACAATAGATCCTATATAACACTATAGTCAGAACCCAAGTGATTGCAATAAACACTAGAAGTTAAATCTACTGAAGTTGAAATAAATGTGCTGGCAAAACTGCTAGCTTTATTGAACATGTCAATCAAACATTAGAAAAACTGATAGGTCCAGATAATGATCTAGATGCCTCTGGATTACAATGTCTCAATCATAGTTAAGATCTGGACCTAGAAGTAATAATAAAGTCAAGTGCAATTTGTTATCTACCAGGCCATCCTTCATCACATCATAAGTTATAAATCATCAAATTTAATCTTCAGGTGCTTGAGCAATTCCAAGGGAACACATTTAATCCTTTAGCTTCTCTTAATACAAAGAATGAAAGCTTCTAACTTAGGCTTGCCATTTATTTTATATTATTAATCATCTTGCATTCTTAAATTGTGGAGATTTAATGCCTAATAGGTGGTATTAAGGAACCCTCAAGCCCTATGTATCATTAAATAACCTTGGTAATGAAATTTTGTTTCTGAAATATTTCATGCATTCTAGTTTTCTCCCCACAGTTATTTCCCCCATGTCTCTTTTTAACTGCTTGCCAACCCATAGCAGCCAAGAGCCTTAAGCACAACAAATTAATTTACCTTTATGAATCTTTAGGATATGCATTTATACATCCCAGAAGTTTATATATAGTTGCATCACCAAGAGGTAAAGAGATACTGGCAACATAAAATAGAAGAGACATGCCAAGAGTTATTTCTGATTATTAATTTTATGCTCACAAGGGATCCTGGAACCAACAGAGTGAAACTGGGACAATTTAGCACACCAAAGTCCAGAGTAAAAATGTACTGTATTGAACAAAACTGGAGCTTCTGTTGCAGAGGGTGGCATCATATTGGTGATGTTTTCCCATATAATAGCAATCCAGTAGTTTTAAATACATTTGTCTATCCATCCATCCACCCACCCAACCATCCACCAATTCATCCATCCAACTCAAACTCCGTGTATTCAGCTGATCATACAAACAACAGAGAACTCTGACACAACATAATGCAAGACATTACAATATATAAAACAATAAAATGGCAAACAGCACTGAAAACCTTTACAACCCCCTTCATTCTGACTGCAACAAGCCAAGATTTTCTAAAGGCCTCCAGAATTGGGGCCAACTATTTGTCAAGGACAATATCATTCCAAAGGGCAAAGACTAACACAGAGAGGGTACTCTTCCTGGGTCCCATAAAATGGCATTGTTTCAACAAAGGGACCCAGAATGTGCCCTACCTATCGGAACATGTGAGGCAGGCATATAACTGGGGAGAAGTCAGAGCCTCAACAAAATCCTGCATCATGTAGGGTTTTAGATGTGATAAGCAATACTTGGAGTTGCACCAGGAAGCCTATTGGAAGCCAATTCAGCTTATGGACTAGTTGTGTTATGTGACCTTAATGAGAAAAACTATCTATGCTAACACATTCTGAATTAGAGTTCCAAATAAATTTCAAGGGCAACCCTGTGTGAGATGTATTGCAATGATCCAATGAAAAGGCAACCAAGGAATAACTATGAGCAGGGTCTCCAATCTAGGAATAGGTGCAAATGGCATGCAGGACAGAGCAGATACCTGCTGGCCACAGCTGCCACCTGCTCTTCCCCCAGTGAGGCACTACCTTGACATGGTTGTGGGGCTTGTGTGCTCTGAGAAAGATAGGAACTATGTCAAAGGTTCAACCATACTGGACAGATCTCATCAGAGGACAAAGAGTGTCTCCCTCCCATAAAAAATATGAGACGTAATTTACAGAAACCTATACTGGCTCAGTCATCACTCAGAACTCAGAAAAGACTCTCAGCAGCTCACAGTACAAACATAAAATAGATAAAAAACATTAAAACCATTAAAATTAAATAAAAAAATAGCCAGTCAGAGAGGGGAGAGCAAAACCACACATATGGGGGAGGAGGACAATGCTAAGCCACTAGCCATCAGATGTTGTATCCCCATTGGAGCTCCAAGCCAGCTGCTGGAGCCAGGTTTTAAGGCCCTTCAAGAAAGCTGCAAGGGTGGGCACAGACCTCATGTCTGGGGGCAAGATGTTCCCCAGAGGAGGAGCTACAGCAGAAAAGGCTCTTCTTCTTGACCCCACCAGTCGAAATTTCTTGGCTGACATGATCCAAAGGAGGTCTCTTCTGGGAGAGATGGTTCCTCAGTTATTCTGGTCCCGTGGCATGAAGGGCTTTAAAGATGAAAACCAACACCTTGAATTGCACCTGGAAGCAAACTGGCAGTCAATGCAGCTTGCAGAATAAAGGTGCTACATGGGCCATTTTCTGGGCCACTAAAATCCATCCACACATCCAATTCTGCACTAGATATAGCCTCCAGATGCTCTTCAAGGGTAACCCCATGTAGAGTGCACTGCAATTATCCAACAAAGAGATAGCAAGGGCATGAGTAACTGAGTGTAGAGAGCCCTGGTCCAGGAAAGGGAGCAACTGGCATACAACATGAAGTTGCACAAAGGCCCTCCTAGCTGCAACAACAACCTGCTCTTTCAACAGGAGTCACAAGCCCAGAAGGACCTCCAGATTGTGCACAGGGTCTGACTGAGGCAGTGCTACCCCATCCAGACTTAAAGATGTTAAAGCCCCAGATCCAGAACTCCCAGACACCCAAAGCCACTCAGTTCAACCAAAGCCTGTTGCCCTTATTCAGACCCAAATAGCTTGTAGACACCAAGACAGGGCTGAGACAACATCACTTGGGTCACCCAGGATAGAGATGTAAATCTGAATATCATCAGCATACTGATGATTACTCATCCCATGGCAACGGATGATGTCACCCAGTTTCATGTAAATGTTAAAAAGAAGATAGAAAGTACCAAGTCCTGTAGCACACCACAAAGTAGCAGCCAAGAACTGGACCTCTCTCTCACCCTATTAACACCTATTGGGACTGGCCTTGGAAAAAGGAGCTGAACCAGCGCAAAACTGCACTGCCCAACCCCAGCCTCTGCAACCAACCCAAAAGGATACCATTGTTGATGGTATCAAAAGCCGCCAAGAGGTCAAAGAGAGTCAGGATGGATGCACTACCCCCATCCCACTCTCACCAGAGATCATTAACAAATGTGACCAATGCTGTCTCCGTCCTATAACTAGACCTGGCATGCGACAGTCCATTCATTCATGAAGAGTCAGACATGACAGACCAATTGAACAACATAAATCCAGGGGAACACCAGATTGCATATGGAATCCAATAAGGCAATGCAATCCTACCCAAATTCATATGAAATCTCATTAGATCCAAGGTTTGTGGGCTCCAAAATCCACAGACATTCAATCTTGGAAGGAGTGAGATGAGGCCTGTTCTTTCCCATCCAGACCTCTGCAGCATACTAGTAATACTGAACTCCATGTCAGTGCCTACCCCATCACCTTCATGTAGATGTTTAAAAGGAGATAGGAGAGAATTCTATGGCACCTGCAAAACTAGATTACTTTCTAGTTTTGAACTAGATTACTTTCCCCCCCAACACTGGCTGAATCCAGCCCTGGAAGATGAAGGAGAACAACTGTAAAATAGAGCCCCCCACTCCCAACTCCTGAGCTAGCCAGAAGAGTATAATGGTCAATTGTATGAAAAGTTACTGAAAGATCAAGGAGGGTAGGATGGATGTACCTCCAAGCTATCCAGAAGTCCTGAACAAGTGTACCCAAAGCTGTCCAGTCTAAATCCAGACTAGGAGGCCCAGATAATCCATTTTATTCAAAATCCTCTAGATCAGCAGGCCAACCATGTTCTCAACAACCTTCTCCCAAAAGGAAAAGTTTATTAGATTTGTTATCCTGTCTTTATTACTTTTTAAGTAATTCAAGGTGGCAAACCTACATAATACTCCCTCCTCCTCCTATTTTCCTCATAACAGCTCCATAAAGTGGGTCGTAGAAAGAGTGACTCCCAAAATCATCCAATTGGCTTTCATGTCTAAGGTGGAATTAGCACTCACAATCTCCTGGTTTAACCATTATACCAAACTAGCTCTCAAATTTGGACATGAGACAAAAATTGTCCAGATCTGAGGAATCAAGTAGTAGTTTGTTCAGAAGGGACAAACCACACATCATTCAGAGATGGCAGAAGCACACTTTCTCTCAAGGATGTATTGATTACTGCATAGATCCACCTACATGTACCTCCATGAAATCTTAACCAACCAAGAGGAGCACAGATGTAAGATATAGGTGGTCATATTTTCAGAGCTAAGAACCATGAAAGAACCACAGGATTAACAGGATCAAATTCTTTCTATTTAACACCACAAGACCAGGCTTCAGTCAACTTCATAGGATTTGCCCAATTGGAGTCCAATTCAGAGAGAATTGCTGCTTCTATTATATTGCCAAATAGATCCAGATTTTGGAAAAATTATACACAGAAGAACTCAAGCCCCGAAAAAGTGTATAAGCATTCTATCAAAATTAAAAAGCAGACAACCTCATCTACTTAAAATGGAATATAGCCACAGATATTACAAATATATTGTTCAATAAAGATATATCACAGATATACATATACTTTATAGCTACATTCTGATAGATGTGTCTAGATTGAATGTTTAAGTGCCTCATTAAATTAGTCATTTATGGATATATAGCACTCAGGGCAGCATTAAATACTTAAAAGGAAGAGTAGAGGTACATCTTGTCCCAGGATTTTCAGGGCTCAACATTGAAACCAACTGTCCAAGTGATTTATGATATTTAAATCTAGCAGCACCACTGCCTTACATAAATTCCTCATAGCTATAATACTAACAGTTCAATATATTCTATCTTGTTAGTAAGACTAGCCCTCCAATATCATTTCTAACAAAGACTTTTCTGAGACCAAATTAATTTTTTACTTATTCAATTTACAATCGATATCACTCAACTTACAAATGTAAGAATTTCCAGAGCCAGCCAATCTGGTGCTTTGTAGCAAAAAAGATTATCTCAACAATAGATATTAATTTGGAGGTGAAATCTATGATCTGTTGATACACCTGACTGCACTATTTTTCATACAATATCCAATGTATACATAAATACAAGTGAATTTTGTATTTGTCTTAGCGGGCATTTATAAAATAGATCTATCATTAATTTATATGTCTAATAAAATAGAAGACTGTCGATCAAATCACAAATCAGACCAGAGATTTTGTGAGCCACCCAAAAACAACTGGAAGTAGATGGCACATCCAACAAAAACAAATATTTTTAAAATCTCATTTTACAGCATTCAGTATTGTGAGTTCCTGATGTCATTTCAGTCCCCCTTAGTGACAAAGGTACAATTCAAATGAACTAGGAGTGTCCTCTCACAACATCCTGAACTACTTTGAAATAGGAGATAATCCTCTTTAAGTACCTCCCTTCATTTGGAAAACTTAACATATAGAGACAGTATCATGTTCCACCCAGATGGGAGCCTATGGTCCCCTCAAAAAGGTCTTGCTAATTTGGTAACCAGTAGCAGAGACAATAACTAGAATTTGTTTGGTTTTGAGACTGGGTCTCAAGATGCCATTAAAAGAATCTCTGCAGTTGGTTGTGACAAAGAGATGCTGAAAGGATATGTTTCAAACAAGCACATCATCCTACATTCTGAACACAGAAAGAAATATCATTCTGAAATGATCATACCACACAGCCATTTTCTTATTTAGTTTAATTATAAACATATATCACACTAAGCTAGTAGTACTTGCATTTGTAAAAACATACACAACCCCATACTAGAATCAAGATAAAGGTAAAGGAGACCCTGCCAGTTGTGACCGACTCTAGGGTGCGGTGCTCATCCCCGTTTCCAAGCCGAAGAACCAGTGTTCGTCCTGGGACGGCTCCGTGGTCATGTGGCTGGCATGACTGGACACCTTAAGGCGCATGGACACTGTTACCTTCCCACCGGAAGGGGCGGTACCTGTCTATCTACTTGCGCTCGCGTGCTTTCGAACCGCGAGGTGGGCGGGAGCTGGGGCGGAACAGCAGGCGCTCACCCTGCTGCGCAGCAACACTGGGTCGCGATCCCGGGCCGCCGACCTTCCAACCGGCAAGCCGAGCTCTTAACCACATGTGCCACCGTGCCCCTTACGTGTATGTGTATACACATGCATATATTTAATATTGTAAGTTTGCTCAACTAGTAGACAATGTTTTTGGACTTCCTTGAGAATACTCTACACATGCCTGTTTTCTGAGAAGGATATAAAATAAGAGAGTTTGCAGTTATGGCATACCGCTCCCTGGTGATGGTTGTTAGTAGGGAATGCTTCCAAGTCCCCATTTGTTTGCTTATAATTTTATAGACATGACAACATAGAATGATATAATCATATCATTACATTTAAGGTATTCCAAAATGGATCCCTCCCAAAACTATCTAACAAAAGACATTTTGCAACCACTCCATCTTTCTCTGATTTACATACAGCCTGTGGAAAGGAAACCAAGAAAGAAGTCAGTAGAGGATCACAAATAGAAAACTACGCTCCCTGAATATCTTCACCTCCTAAATTCCATGAATAACTCAAGGTTGTTACATAGAACAAAGTTATCATATGGTCAGTAATATGCCATATATCAGAATCCTTTCTTTCAATTCAAGATAATTCTGCAGGCCATATCTGCGAAAGGGGAAATGTGGGAAAAGTTGTCTAAAGTTCTCAGTTCAAAAACGTAAGAGCCCTGCTGGGTCCAAGCCATAGGTCCATTTAATCCCGAGGTCTGTATTGTATGATAGCCAACCAAATCCATTTGTAAAACTCATAACTTATACAAGCCCAGATTAGAAGAGAAATAGATCTCTTCCACCATTAATTTTAAGCTATCATTATTTAAGGCATGGAACCTATGAGTGTTTTTTGCTAATTAAAGGCAAAGTATGAACAGAAACCTGATGATCCACTTCAGCACTTCACTTTCTTTTTAGCCTCCCCACCTTTTTTTTTCAGGCATATTTCAGATGCAATAGCAATGCTTCTCCAGTTCAGATTCACCCTCCTGCTTTGGGAAACTTAAGCCCAAAATGAATTAAGATGAAAGTCAATGATGGAATGATGCTATAAATTTATTGCAAATATCAAAAAGCAGAAGATAGAAGCAGCAGTAACATAATAAACTGGCCAATAAAAGTGAGGTGTGGTTTGTAGCTTGGGAAACAGAGTCAGCATTTCCAAAATGTATGTGAAACTTTTCCCAGAATTCCCTTGCTGCTAGGTCAGCCACCATTGCATTTTTGTAGCTGGTAATGGCAACATTCCCACCAGCACCAGAGTAAGCCATTGGGCAGGTGATCTAAAAACATATTTCTGCTGCTAGAGCAAAAACAACAGCCAATGCTTCATTCTGAGGAGGCTTTCTCAATATGAGGCATGGAGGACTCCAGACTGAATCACTAGTTACTTGTACATTGGAGCAAATACAGCTACAGGAAAGGGGTCCATCTGATTCTCCAAAATTACCGGTAGGCACAAATTTCTCACTTTTGAGTCCTTCCTCAGAACAAGCATCATTAGTCAAATCACAGTGGAGATGGCCTGTTCAGTTTTTAACACCTGACCCCACAGCACATTGCTGAAAGGACATAATCTTCAGAGCAAGGTAGACAACATCTCCCCTGCTAGATGCTTCATTTAAAAAAAAAAGTGAAGAAAATGGCATTAAGGGCAGAAGCAGCACAAATGCCTTTGCAAGTGTTTGTAAACCTGGATCTATGACACCTTGTCCCTCCATTCAAATAATTCCAGCCTTCTGTAAGTATACTACATTTTTATACTAGCCAGATATGTGATTTTTTAAAAATTCATTTACATTTATTAACAATTAACAATTCAGGAAAGAATATTTAGAAGCAAAATACTGTACAATCTGCTGAATTACAGTAGATTACAGTACTTAGAAATCTGGAACTAAGTAGATAATCATTATGTCTTTGTTTGACATAATTAGGTTAAACCAGATAAAATGAAGTCATGTTCTGTATTATCTTAATATTGCTATCATTTGGGGAATAAGATCTTTTTTTTTCCTTTAGAGCAATTTTCTAGTATATTTGCTACCATGTGGAGATATTTGAATAGTTTTCTTGTTACTGTCATCTGGATGCAACCAGTAAGAAAACTATCAAGCCTTTTTTCAAAGAATTGTTTGGAGTATCAATAAAAACTTAATAAAGCCAGCTGAGAATCTAACATAATGGTCTCAGTTATTATTTCTCTTGTTTTAATAAAAATGTTAGTCCAAAAAGAATGATCAACTTTATAAATCCATCATATATGATAACATGAACCATTTCCATTACATTTGCCTCACTACATGGGGACTACTATTACCATTATTGAGTAGATTTATTATGGAAGTTGTTGAGTTTCCTTGGTATTAGGCTGATTAATAAATTATGTGCCATCAAGACATTTTCAACACCTAGCAACCAGTTTTTTCTCTATCACAATTTATTCATGACCTGGTCTTTCAGGTCTTCCAACAATGCTTTTATTGCCATTATAACTGATTCCACCTTGCTGCTGGGTCATCCTCTTCTTCCCCTTCCTTCCATTTTTCCCAGCATCAGAACCTTCTCTGAGGAGTTAAATCTTTGCTTAAAGTGTTGGAAGCACGATAATAATCCTGATCATTTGTGCCTTTAGTGATAACTCTGATTTGTTTGATGATCCATTGGTTTATTTTCTTGGCTGTTCATGGTATTCTCGGTAGCCTGCTCCAACACCAAAATTCAAAGGTGTCAATACTCTTGCTATTTTGCTTCTTCAAAGCCCAACGTTCACTTCCATAGAGTATCACAGGAAATACCACAGGTTGGTGTTAAATTCCTGCTGTAAAATATTTTACTGACTTTTCCCTAATTTTTGCCAATATCAATTTTAATAATTTTGTGCCATAAAAATATAAATCAAAAGTAAAGATTCTATTGTTTATCATATTATTTTAACTCTTTCAAAATTTGTCTTTTATTATGATATAATCTTTCAAATTATTGAAATTCTCTTTCTCCCTTTTAGGTGATAAACTTACCATCATTTTAGATATAATCATGGTTCTAGTTGTTTGTCCTGTTATTGTAATGACATAGAATTTGAGATATTTGGAACCATGAATGAAGTAAATTGTTGTTATTGTTCAGTTGTGCAGTCCTGTCCGACTCCTCGTGACCCGATGGACTGCAACATGACAGGCCTCCCTGTCCTGCACTGCCTCCCGGAATCCACCCAAGCTCACACCCATCACACTAACTATGCTTTCTAACCATCTCATCCTCTGCCATCCCCTTCTCCTTTTGCCTTCAATCTTTCCCAGCATCACAGTCTTTTTGAATGAGTCCTCTCTTTGCATTATGTGGC
>JANHZU010006514.1:12570-28213 GCA_032468055.1 Acrochordus granulatus | reverse complement strand
TGGATCCTCGCAGGCCTTGGGCTTGCTTCCTACCTGCCTGGCCCCATATCTTTCTCCCACTCCTTATTGCCCATCGTGCACTTACTTTTCAAAGATGTCCAGAGTTCTGGACTTGTGAAATTGTGACTGTTCTGAAATGGCCCAGGGATGAAACAGTCCATTTTGCTTCCCAAACTTGCCCTGAATAGTGCTATAAAAAGCTCTGGAGCTTTCTACAGTGCTGCATAGACAGCATTAGGGAAGCAGAGTGGACTGCTTTGTCCTGGGTTCCATGTCCACATCCCAGAAGCAGTCATCATCTTCAGAGTGGCCACAGTTCTGCCCATGGTCCTTACTGGCCTACCTGTGCTCCATAGCATCTGCCTGTTACCTCCACTGATCCATCTCAGCCCTTGCCAGCCCCGCCCACCCATGATATCTGCCTCTGCTGATGGGACTTACTCTGCCATGACACTCACTCACCCTCCCACAGTTCTCATCTGTCAGTCTGCTTCCCTAGGTTTCTCACTAGGTGAAGTCTTCTCTGAATTACCTGTGGAATCTCTGGATTATGATGGCAACTAAGATTGCTGTCACTAAATGATGCGGTAACTAGATATTGTGCTTTATGACCACAGTACTTAGTGACAGAAATTCTGGTCTCAATTGCTATTGTAATCTGAAGACTACCTGCACATTAAATTGATGATTGCAGTTTAACTTAACCAAGATATTTTTAGATTCCTCCACCTCTGAAGATCTCTTTTGATATCTTGCTATAATTTAACATCCATAGTTATTTTGATACATTTCTTGATTGTTAACCTATTCAATGCAACCAAGATATTTCATTGAGTGGACTCAAACAGCCACTTCTTCCTGCAAAAGATTAATTTATTCTTCTGTTAAATGTCTTGTGATTATTTTTGGTTTATGGACATTAATTTTGAAACCAGAGAATTCTTCAAAACTATGGATTATTTTCATTAACTGTTTTATTGCCTTCTGTTCTGTGATGGTTTATACTACATCATCTGCATAACATAACATAAGACAGGTCAACAAGGACCATGCTAGATGTTGAAGTTGCTGGACATCTGGTGAAAAATGGGCTACAGGACTCTGGAGAAGGAAATGGCAACCCACTCCAGTATCCTTGCCAAGACACCCTTATGGACAGTAACACAAGGCTAAAAGATATGATGCCGAAAGATGAGCCCCTCAGGTTAGAAAGTGTCCAATATGCTGCTGGGGAAAAGTGGAGGGCAGTTAAAAATAACTCCAGAAAGAGTGAAGTGGCTGGGCCAAATCTGAAAGGATGTTTAGCTGTGGATGTGTCTAAAGGTCCAATGCTCTAAAGAAATACAGTGGAACCTTGCAAGACGAGCCTGATCCGTTCCAGAAGAATGCTCTTAGTGTGAAATGCTCTGAAACCGAAAAGAGGTTTCCCATGGGAAACAATGGAAAGTCGGACGATCGGTTCCATGCCCCCAAAAATATTCACAAAAACATCATTTTCACCAGAATTTGATGTAGAAATGATTGTCTTTTCAGAAGGGGATGGCAGAGGATGAGATGGTGAGATAGCATGGTAGATGTGATAGGCGTGGATTTGGGTGGACTCCAGGAGGCAGTGCAGGATAAAGGAGGCCTGGCACGCTGTGGTCCATGAGGTTGCAAAGAGTCAGACATGACTGAATGACTAAACAACGACCACAACTGCTGCATAGCATTTGACCTTATATTCCTTTCCACAGATTTTGAGACCTGGTAAAACCTGAAAAATCCTCAAAACCTTTTCTGACAATATTTCTAGAGCTTTAATGGATAATGAGAAGGAAAGTGGACCCCTTAGATTACACTTTTGCTGATTTGAAAATCTTCAGGTGTTCTACTATTCCATAATGTTTGCTTTTGGCAGCTTTTACATGCTTTTGACCCAAGATTGGCACTCTTCTCTAGGTTTCTAGTTTAATTGGGTTCTCTTTATCTAGTTTTGGAACTTGTGTGGAGAACAGATCATGTTTTCAGTTATATTTATACAGAAGTATTGAAAATTTAGAAGATTCACAAGCTTTTAAGCAGCACTGTATGCATAGCAGTTGGGCAGGATTAAATTTAGATTTGTTTCATACTGTCTGACTGTTACTGTTTAGAATAACATTTAGCAGTTGGAGAATTTTAAATGCAGTTCAGTCAGAATGACATGGAAAAGGAAGCGGAGAAGTAGAGGAGTAGGGAAAGGGTCAGAATGTGTCTTTACATCATACGATAGTTTTTCAAGCCTCCATTTGCTATTTTTGCATCTACAGTTCATGGTATTTAAAGGAAGGTTTATGCAGAAGAACCAGACACTCTGCCAAAAGTATATTCTCTGTACATGCATGTCTATTAGTAGAGCAGGAACTGCCGCAGACCCTTTCGGTATTAAGACAGAAATACAGATTTCCAGGCTGATTATCTCTCCTGCTTTGAAAGAAATTTCTTTTTGGCCACCTGTCCACCATTGCTAGGAAACCCCTGAGCTACTTGAGCAGCTGTAGCCAGTTGTCTGGAAGGATAAGTTTATAAACAGCACATTCTGTTAATGTTTAATTAAAAGTTGTATTCTAAAAGTCATCAGGATTAAATTATTTTTGAGAAAACTCCAAGTTGAAGTTGTTTCTGATATCTTAAATAATTCCTATGAAGATAGCTTGAAAGACTTTAAACTTGTATAAGTAGTACTCATTTAGCAGCTGCCTTGTTTAGTGACAGCAGTTACAACAGTAATGAAAAAGTAATTTTATGACCAATCCTCACATTTATGATCTTCACATAAATGGTCTGTAAAACAAAGGAACACTGAACTAAGATTGTAAGCACAGTTATAATTTAACTTAGCAACTGCTTTGCTTAATTACTGAATTGCTGGTGCCAATTGTGGTTGCTAAATGAGGACTACCTGTATTCTCTCTTATTTTTCACAGTAACTAGGATGCAATTATTTGGAGAAGCCTTACACATTTGGGAGTTACAATCTAAAATTTAAAAGGAGTGCTTTGTTCTTATTTACCAATAATATATGGAATGTCCCTATGGAACAACCCCTCGAGCTGAGGGCTGCCCCCTCCCTGACGGCCTTCCGGAAGGGCCTTAAGACCTGGCTCTGCAAGATGGCCTGGGGCTCCGTTGCGGGGGCTCATCATCATCGTGGAGGTGGCTGATGGATTCCTAGCCATCCTCACCCCCCTTTTTATACAAAATATTTTAGCCCACCTTGCTAGTTTGCTGGGTTTTTTATTTTATTTTAATGTGTTTATTATTTATTATTTTAAAATGTTTTTAATGAAATGTTTTTAGTGTTGTTAGCCGCCGAGAATCTCCGGATTTCAGTGGCATATAAATTAAATAAATAAATATCTTCCTCCCTTGAAATGAACTAGTAGTTCTCAAGGGTAAAATTACTCCATTCTTTTTTTTGTATAGGTAATTGTATAAGAAATGATTAGTTAGATAATTATATTTGTAATATTTTTTGTTTTGCTTTCCGAGTGAAATGCTGCTAGTAAGACATACATTTATGCAGAGATTTAATGACAGCCTTTGCCAAAGATGAGTGTACTAGATACTTCTTTGGAAATTTTCAGATTAAGATTGTCAGGGATATTTAAAAGTACTCTAGATATATGATTATCTTGTTTTAGACTAAATAATAATTTAGAGCTTTTCATTTTTTTATATTACAGATTGCCTGAAGGAGGGAGGAGTACAGTAGTTTTTTCATGAAATTGTTAAAGGTGAAATCTTGAAAGATGTAAAAATGTTTACAGTTCTGTTTTGCATATTTAGGAGCAATCAATCATTGGATCTTAATTTGTCTGCAATAAAATTTAAAGCTCATTCTGTTTTTATAGATCAACCTTATTTTTTTCTCTCAGAATTCCTTCCCATTTTTAAAAATTGTGGAGAACCCCAAAAGAGTTTTTGTTTGGGTTATACTTATCAATATTTACTGATGTTACTGCTTCTCATGATTGTTTGATGGGATTATAATACTATGTTATTTTCCAACATAGTGTAACAACTTTGATTTTGTGGACCCTGGAGAGAGTCTTGGGTGGCTCCCAGGAGCTCTTGGACCACACTTTAAGAAACAGTGTAATAAATTAATGTATTACTGATACAAAGCCTCCACTATATTGTAGTATTTAAGAATAAACTATTATTTGTACAATAGCCTCTTTAGTGAGCTACTTTTTAATTTAATTTAGTTTAGTGGCTTTACTCCAGATGATACAATGTAGTATTAATTAAGCTTGGACTAGGTAGGAGTTTTGATGTTTGTTGATCCAAAGTTTCTGTGCCATCTTTGTGGACATTGAAGTTTTAAATTTGGAAACAAAGAGGGCAGGAACTGTATCACATAGTGATGCTGGTATGGCAGATGTTTGAGTTCTGAGTAGAGAAACCAACTGCATACTATTTTGGGTGAATGAGGTTAGCTGTTAGTGCATACAGCTTTACGAAACGTTCCATCAGTCTTTGTGTTGATTGTGAAGATTGAGGCTCAGTCTTATTACTGTGCGTATGGAACATAGTATGTTCACCTACATTCCATAATGAAAGGAAGACATTTCTGTGCCTGAACTTGCTGCTGACAAGAGTTTGGCCAGAAGCTTACTGATTCTGATCTTCAGATGTCTGCTTTATAGAAGTATCTATCTTTGGTATCTGTTTGACTCTAGCTTGAACTCAGCTTCAAGCTGTAAATTGGCATTCAAGAGTGAAAGTTAAACAGGACATTTTGAGACATATATATGTATTGGCCTTTTCTTAAGTTTAACAACTCTCTGCAACCCTGAGGGACTTTTATGATTTTGAAATTTTCTTCAACATGTTGGACAAAATAAAAAGTCTTCAACCTACTTACAGTGGGATTGTGCCATTTGCAGAGATTGTATTAAAGGATGTAAAGAATGCAGGTGTGAGTCAGGATTCGTACCACTGTTTGCGGGAAGGTTAGTGAGCTCTATCTTGTATTAAAGGGCTGCTAAAAGTTGCCATTCTTATCTGTTGAGAATCTTCCTATATGTTTGTTATACCAACATTCAGTGAATTCATTCATGCTGGTAATGTTTAGATATCATTTAGCTTTTGTTACAAGATGCTGTTTGTTCCATTTTATGAAGATCTCTTATGAGCAGGTGTACAATTCATTTATGTGAGAAAATAAGTTTAGTTAAAACTAAATTGGTTTTGAACTTTGTGTGCAAGACATTAGTTCTAACTAATGATAATAAGGCTTTCTGTTTCAGCACTGAACGGAGCAGAGATGGTACAAGATGTTTGGATATTGATAAGAGGAAGAAACAAAAATAGAGTAAAAGATCATGAACATTAATCTAATAGGAGATATTGCAATGGATGATTCATGGGCAGTTAAGGATAATGGACGTTAGAACTTCATGACAGCAACCCAAAAGCCTAAGTTGGGAGAAATAGTTGGAATAACTATATAAGAAATCTAGACTCATATATGTCGGCTAAAAATATATTCATTGGAATGACATGGGGAATTTGATGGAACAAAAATATCTTTGGGCTTCGAAGCAGTCCTAGACCTGAGGATGAGCTTTACCAAGTCTAACTCATTATGTCTAAATATTGTGGTTCAGATACAGGCAGGGTTGAATAAAATAGTAAAATATGTTCCTTATAAAAGATTAACCAGCTTGTAATTCTTAAGCATCAGTAGGTAAAAATAGGTTAATGTTTATGGCAGACTTTATTGCTATAAGGCACACTGTATATCCTTTATAAAAATGAAAATATTTCCCAAATTTTTCAAAAAGCCTATTTCTCCATTTGATAGGAGACTTAAATAGTTGCTTACTGAATGTTATGCTGTTAGGAACAACAACCATATTTTTGAAGTCAGTTTAATTTGGAAAAATTACCATAGATAATTACCCATAAATAATGTTAATTATACTTGAAGGTCTGTCCTTGAATGAATGTTCTGCAAGTTCTCTGCTTGGTGCATGATAATATATTTGATTGTGTTCCATTGGAAGTTGTTCAAAAAATTCAAACTGAAACTCAATCCCCATTTTATGTTTTATGAATAAAACAGAAGATTGTAGTCAGATTAATTGCATATCCATATTTATTTTGGCTATTTCCGAATATTGGTGGGGTGCAGTGGCTGAGTGTTTGTTAGCCAGAAGATTGGCAGATTGGCAGTTCGAGACCCAAGCACTACCACATAATAGGATGAGCTCCCATCACTTGCTCCAACTCCTGCCAACCTACCAGTTCAAAAGCATGTAAAAATGCATGTACATAAATAGGTACCACCTTCAGTGGGAAAGGTAACAGTATTTCCTGTGCCTTGGCATATAGTCATACCAGCCATAGCCATATGACCACAGAAACATCTTCGGACAAATGCTGGCTCCCTCAGCTGTGAATTATTGATGAGCACTGCCCCCTAGAGTCAGCCATGACTGGCAGAGGAAACTTTTACCTTTATTTCCAAATATATCAACAACTCTTTGGCTCATTATGTTATAGTCTCTGCATATGACTTGGCTTTCAACTTAATATTTTAAAGAAAACCTGGCATTGTATTTCCCTGAAACTAGTTTAAGATATTAGTTTTGAATTATGTCAGCAGCAACTCATTTAATATCAAGTAACTTACATATCCACTTCTTTAGTGAAGGAAGGGAAGAAAGAAAAAAGGTGAATTTTCTTAAAAAATATGCCATTTATGCCCTATATTCATAAATGCCTTTTAACTTTTGTTTTACAAAATTTTTAAATATAAGGAAATTTTGTATCCACAAATTAACTGTTAATTGAACCTAATCTTTCCCAATCTTTTTACTTTGGAGAACTCTTGAGATAATTTTCAGGTCTTAGGGAACCCAAGCATAAAAATTACAAAACATATAAAAACGTCTTCAACTATAGTCTCTCACAGAACTCCTAGTGACCTCTTGCAGGGTTATAGAGTTCCACAGAACTCAAGTTGAGAAAGGCTGATTTACAAACTCTTACTTATAGTGTTCCAAATTGGAACTACCATCTTTGAACTGCTACTAAGAACATCCTGATTAAATTTTTTTCCTCAAAGCAACACTGCTGTCCTTTGTAGGGAGAATTATAGCTTTGTCAAGACATAATCAGTTATTTTACTGCATATAGCCAACAGAAATGGAAGAACATTTCAAAATGCAGACTCTGTTGCAAAATTGAGCTGCATATGCGTAAGTTCATAAACTTAGAGCTAAAGCATTTGATTTTCTTCAAAGTAGAGGGATTAATATAATTTATGGGAGTTAGTGAAAAAATATTAAAACATCACACATGACAGGAGTAAACACTATATCAAACTATTCCAAAATCATTGTGAAGAACTGATTTGCAGGGTACAGGGCTCTTTATCTGAGCCTACATTCCAATCCTTCATAGCCTCCAGGCCAAGACAAGTATCTGGAAGTTGGTTCAAGCATAGAATGAGGGCAATTTCATTCCTATGAAATTAGCAAGAATTAGCAAATCCTGTGAAAGGAGGTTCCCAATGCTATTTTAAGTAATTTTCTAGAAAATGTTGAACACATAGTAGTTGTTATATAATTCTTGGGATGAGCTGATTTCATAGCTGTGATTACAGAAGGTAATATCTATTATTTTGTTTCATACTTGCTTTTGTGTTTGGTTCAAGTGGAAAGTGCTCCATTTTGTGTTATCCCAACATTCAGAGGTAGGACATTTTATGCTCTGTAACTTAATTTGCTATTTACCATTATGAATGGGGTTTATAGAGCTTAAAGTTACAACAACTGGATGGCACTAGTCACCTATTTTTGAATTAATCCAATTCTCCTCTTTAAAGAATGTAGAACAAATTCTAAGAAAACTAGACTTAATTTTGCATTTTGTAGCAGTAACTATTTCTGAATTAAATTAGAATGGACTGTAACTTGTTATAGCAGTGCCAATTAACTTTCTGTAAAATTTGTTGTAAATAGAAATTTGATGAACTTTCAACTTATATATAACACAAAACACTTTGCAATAGAGGAAAAAGTACAATCAGAATTAGTTCTCCCTTCCATATAGTCATAGAGGACTTTCTTATAGAACTAATTATTCCTTTTATTAAATAGAATAAACAACTGAATAACCCCTTTAGTTTAGATGTTATTTACAATGTATTTCACTTAAATGAAGCACTGTATACAGTCTTTCAGAGTGCAAACAACTTAAATTTTCTCTAAGCCATCTTGTTTTTTAACATTGTTCCAAAATGGCATCATGTTTACTGGGTTTCTATATATCTTACAGAACAGTTCTGTCATTTTTTGAAAATTACTTCAGCATTAAGTGATACACAATTAAGGGGTTTTGTCATAATTTCTTTCTTAATTTTTAACTTTTTTCTCAGGTATCTGGAATTTAGAAATATTCTTAGAAATTAATATGATTTGTAAACAAATCAGAAAGGTTGAATGAAAAGTAATGTCTCGAATGTTATAAGTTGCCAATAGATTACACTGTTGAGTTGCTAGAAACTCTGATGTGTTCTTTAGCTCCTTTCACTTCACTTGGCAGAGTTGCCATGTGAAAAAATTGTTTTGCTATTGTTTAAGCAGAAGCCTGTAGTGAGCATTCAGTGTGCTTTAAGCAACCCATCATGAATTAATTTTTGATTATCATAGGAGTTCTTCCAATTGAGATTATTACCTTTGAATGATTCATTGTGGTAAAACTATGGTGACATGAGTACTGTGTATCATTGGGCCAAAAATGTAAAGTTGGTGAACTGGAAAGAGCTGATTTGTGTGATCAGGAATGAATGGATGATCTGTGATAGCAACCAATGAATTTCACATGACAGTCTGATGAATTGATTAAGGGCAAGTGTGGACAATTCAGAGAAAAACTGCTATCAAGCTTGGCATTTCTCAGGAATTGAGGATCACATTATTGATGTTCTTCAGTATTGGAAGGTTTGTGCAGAATGGGTTCCTCACAAGCTGATGGTAATGATGAAAGCTTTAAGAATTGAAATTTATCAATAATTCTTGTCACACTCTGATAATGAAATTAAGGAATTTCTTCACAACATAATGAGAAGGGCTTATCATTATAATCCAGAAATGAGGCATCAATCCGTGGAATAGAATCACAAAGCTTTACCTTAAGGGAAGAAAGCACAGGCATTTTGCTGTGACATGACAGGCCTCACACATGAAAAGGTGGAAAGAACTATGAGAATCTGGTTGAAGAGACAAAGTACACAGTTCTTTTATGATTACATTAAGAAGGTTATCTGTTTTTGGCAGAAGAGTATGGCAAATAATAGTGATTATGTGGAGAAATAAATGCTGATAACAGAATAACTAATTTAAATGATTATTTTGGCTTTATTTATTAAAATATCCCTCTTTCAACTAAAGTTATAGAGGTAGAGACATTATTAGTTATAATTGTTTTGAGTAACATAGGATTTGTATATAGTTCTTTACTAAAGTTTATCTATGTTCCTAGTTTAATATTTGATGATGAACAAAATAATTTAGTATTTTGAAAAGCATCCGTTCCTTAAGAAGCTATCACTGAATTCAGCAGATCTGAACAATTTCATCCTATACCTAGCCTTTATCTTTTAGAGAAAATTTTGAGAAATAAAGTGATTGACTTGCAGCTTGGTTCTGCACTCCCTTGCTCAGGCCCCGTGTGTATTTTGGGGATCCCAGTTCATAGTCAAAAAGCAGGTAGCAGCTATGGCGAGGAAGGACTTTGCACAACTTTGGTTTGTGCACTAGATGTACCTGTTTCTGGATTGGGAAGCCCTGTTTGTGGTTTCCTCTTAGCCTTGAACAAATCCTGCAAATCCCAAAAAAGGTGCTGTAGTGAAATTTGAATTATTGCAAAAATCTGAAGGGCAAGTGGTTCATAACTATTCAGTGAAAAAATCATTCATGCTATCTAATACCAGGTGTGTGGACTCAATGAATAATCTGTTGATTGAAAGACTAGGATATGGAATCTCAGGAAGGATGTTAGTTTGTCTGGAGAGTAGAAACCAAAAATAATAATAGCCAATATTGATTTAGCTTAAACCAAGAAACCTTTTTGCAGATATCATAGCATGTAACAGAATTTTGTATTGTAAAATAAGGTTGTAAAAGCAACAGCCTTCTGATATTTATAAAAACATTTTAATCTATAGCTAATGTACTAACTACTTTCAGCATACCTATAGTTATTCTATATTTTTCTCTGGTTAGGATGAGTGTTTTTACTTCCTATGCAAACTGCTTGTTATTACTATTTTGATCCACCCTCTCAGTGGTTTCACTTGATTGCTACATTGTACAATCAGTAATTTCACAATTTTACTTGTAGAATTAATAGGGTTTTTATCATTCAGAGTAAATATAATAGAATAATATGCTTTAGTGAATTTGAATATTTGCAGTGCTATAAGATTCTATTTTTTGCTGAAAGAAACTATCACAACTATCCATTTCTAATTTTTTTTGTAAGTCTTCAATCAGAATTTGCTTAGTGTATAAATTTGCTTGGGAATGAATTTTATAACTCTTAGGAAGTCAAACCTTTAAACATTGTGAATAACCATGTAATAAATATTAATATTAATATATTTATTTTAGTTTTTTATGTTATTTTAAAATGTTTTCTTGCTTTAGGTAGTAGTAATATATTCTCATTAATACAGGTCATGATTTGTTGCAAAATTGCAAAAAATGCAAACTTTTTAAAAAGGCAACTGGACTTTTATTATTAGATGTAACTGGAAAACTCCTATCCAGAAGGCTTTATCAATTCTATGTGAAAAAAAACGATGGAAAGAGCATATATACATTTCTCAACTAGATCCAGGAAACAGGATTCACAGAGAGGTTCTCACATAACAAGCTAAGCAAAATGATAGGTGAGCAATAAAGATTTAGAGAAAGATTGCCTTAGGGGTCAGAGTCTGCTGAAGGATTTTTTGCAAATGATTTAAAGCCAGATTATAAACAGAAGACAATTGAAATCTGGTTCCCTCCTCATTAATGGAAGGATTTAACGTTTTTATAGATTCTTTGATTCCGCATGAAAGCCAGTTTGTTTCTTTGTCAAGAATTTGGAATTTGCAATCAAAAGAATGTCATTATCTTTAAGGTACAAATGGATTGCAGATGATTCAGATTTTTTATAGTGTTGAAAATGCTCATAAAGAGTTTGTTTTGTCTCCCCAAAATAAAATTCTGAACAGGCTTCATAACATTGAATGACATATATGACATCTTTCTGTTTGTGCTTGGGTATCTTGTCTTCAAGAAGCTCTAATTTATGTTTTAGCATATTCATCAGTTTGAATTGCATGCATATTTTTTGTTTATTGAAAATCCTCCTGAGTTTCTTTGATACTCCAGCAACATCTATAAAGATCTTTTTTTTTTCCAGCAGGTAAAGGAGGGTTACATCTTTTTGTGGTTTTGACAAAAGACCAATTTGGATAGCCACAATTATTGAGAGTGTTTTTGACATACACATTTTCTTTGATGGAACTTTCCCTGCTTAAAGGTGAAACATCAGCACGATGTTGTAAGGTCCTGATCACTTCCAGTTTATGTTCCAATGGGTTGTGGGAGTCAAAGGATAAACATAGATCCATATATGTAGGCTTCCTATAAACTTCAGTCTAAAGGCTCTGTCTTTTTGATGTGTTTGGCACAGTCCAGAAAAGACAAAACAATATCTTTTACATCTTCATGTTTGAACTGGATATTACTGTCAACGGCGCTGGTTTGTTGTATGGATGCTTCCAATTCCAATTTTGACCCAGGTATTATCCACAAATCTAAACTAGTGGGTGGGAAGGGTTCCTGTGAAGGAGTTCAATGTTTTGAGACTAGGGTATGGAATCTCATACCCTATATTAATAAATATTAATGTATTTATTTTAGTTTTTTTATGTTATTTTAAAATGTTTTGAATTCAAATTTTTCCATATAAAAATTAGCCACAGTAGGGGACATAGGTGACCTCATTGCACAGCCATGTTTTTGTCTGTAAAAACTGTCATTTAATTTAAAAAAGTGTTGGTTGAGCAAGGTCCAAAAAGGTACAAGTTTAGCAGTGCTAAAGTTTAGTCGTGTGTGCTAATGTGCTGTCTTGTAGAAGTCTTTTCCTTAAGAGTAGTATATTCTTTAATTGTAAGCTGTCCAGAGTAATTGTTTGAGATGGGTGGCTATAGAAGTTGAATTAATGAATAAATATAAATAGTAACTGTTCACAATTTTTAAAGTGTACCTCCCCAAGCACTCCTGCAGATGTTATCAGATTGTTTTCTTTTAATGTCTCAGAAAAGCAATACAATATGCAAGAGTCATCATTAAATTATTTAATTATGTCAGATTTGCTTTCCTTATCTGATTTCAACCATTTTTTTTGTCTGGCCCATTCTTTATATTCAAGAATGATCCCTTGGTTTAAAAAATGTTGTATATATCTTCTTTACTATGATAATTAAATGAATACTTTATTGCTCCTGAATAAGTTAGAATCATAAAGGAAAAAAATATGATCTCTTTATCAAGATGTATACACTACTGCTTTATTTTATCTGCTCATGCCAAGATAAGAGATATTAAACCAGATCAATAAAAAATTCTGGCTTTCTTGCAGTTTATACTTATATTATGAATGTCAAAGCTGAAATACTATATTGCAATATTATTTCTGATGAAATTCTCTTCAGGAAAAATACCCACAATATAGAGGTGTGCACACATAATATGTTTTCTATTTGATTAGCTGCATAGAAAAATGATTTTGTAGTTCTTTTTTTAGAAATATTGATATCTTATTAAAGTATTATTAAATACTTATCATAGATAAGCTGAAAATTTTAGATCCCAAAATAGACACCCCAAAAAAGATTTGGCTTATCCATGGATAGGCTTATTCATGAATAGACCTTACTTGCCAACTGTCTACTCTGTTGAGACTAAATAATGTGGTTGTAAAGTAAAATGTCACATGACTATGTTGACTTACGATGTAAATTCCAGTTGTGGTTGTTAAGCGAATCACAGATGATCATGACCGTGACTTGCAACTTCCTGCTGCCTTCCTCATTTAATTTGCTTGTTGAAAGCCAGCAGTGAAGCTCTCAAATGAGAGTGATCATGTGACTGCAGGATGCTGTGACAGCCGCAACTTTGAAGACTAGTCATAAATCTACTTTTTCAGCACTGTCATGACTTTGAATGCTTCGGAATGAGCAATTGTTAAGCAAGAATTACCTGTACAAAGTAATATTTTTTAAAAGTTCCCATGTATACTTGTGAATAATCCCATTTGCAGATAAGCCAACCCTTAAATTTTTAATCAGAATATCATGAAAAATGTGCCACCTGCTCATAAACTGTTAAAATATATGAAAATGTTGAGAGTAGGCCTACCTGTAGGTGGCACATTTTTCATGGTATTTTGGTTAACGTTTTGAGGGTTGGTTTATCCATGGATGGGCTTATCTACAAATATATATGGAATATTTTAGATCTGTGCTCATTCTGTGTTTTGAGAGTCAATTACCTTTGACTAAAAGCTTCAAAAGTAGGAATGAAACAATATTTAAAAAATTCAGAGGATATTTTTGTGCTGTATGCTCCTACGCAGGAAAACCTAAAAAGTCTCTCAACTCTGGAAAAGAAAAAGATTTCTAGAGCATATGTATGTACAAACGCACGCACCTTTATTTAAGGAAGGAAGAAGAAGCAAAAAAAGCTTACAGATGTGGTAGTTAGCTTCTTGGATACCCCTTAGTGTGATACTGTAAATGTTAGGGTACATCAGAAGTTGGTAATCCTGGTAACTGCCAGAAGTCTTAAAACTTCATCATGGATCAGCTTCTATTATGTGCCAGTATGGGAGAGAATTGTGGGAATTATCCCAAATTGGTATGTGGGTTTTCTGCACTAAATATGTTACTTCAGTAAACTTTGATTTAATAGCATCCTACTAGAGCGGTATCGGTTTGTGTAGTCTCTTCTTGTTTTCTAGTTTCATAATTTGCAATACTGTTTGTTGTTAAAGGAATTCTTGAGTAATGGCCTATTTTCATACTTTGTGGATTTTTCAAATCAACCTACTAAAATGCTTTGTAACTTCCTCTCCTTACTGTCCACCGCAGAATACGGAAATCTTGGTGCTGTGGCCACTTCTGCAATTTGCAAATGTTGGGTGGGGATTACAGCTTTTCTCCTCCTTGCTAATGTTCTTCTGATAAAATAAAAATGAACAGGAAAATATGCTCTGCGCTGTAGATGTCACAGTAATTTACACTTCACTTATTTCTTTGTCCTCCTTCATGCAGTGTTACAGTTGAAGCTCCAGCAGCGACGGACACGTGAAGAGTTGGTTAGTCAAGGGATCATGCCTCGTAAGTATAACTGAAAATTTGTTATTCCTCTTTGAGGACATTTCTACTCAGATAAGAGAAAGAGTTTTGAAATGTCTAGCCTTGTAAGGTATTTTATTCTCTCTGAAGAATGTACAGGCTAGAGGGGAAAAGGCCATTTTTAATTTCTTAGACTCAACATACTAGCATCTTTTTCTGATATTTGAACAATGCAGAAAGTAGTACTATACAAAAAGGACTTACAGAAAGATGTTGCCATCGCAAAACATTTAAATATTGCGTTCATGTTATCATTTCCTTCGCAGATTTCCTGTTTAATACACTGCTGTCTTACTTGAGCTACAAACATGGCTGCATACTTACTTAGTAATATGTAGTAGTAGTAGTATGTCCCAGCAACAAAGTAATTTTTCTCCCTTTGCTACATTGAAAAACTACATTAGAGCCACTAGATAATAGGTTTTGCAAAGTGGCATACTACAGTAATTAATTCATCAGATATAGGAAAAGAGAATGATTAAATGAATATATGATGGATTAACTAACATTTTTAAATAACTTTTACATGTGAAAAATTATTATAGTAGAGTTCTAAAGCAAGAATTGTAAGTATTAAATGTAGCAACAGAGCAAGTAGGAAAGCAAAAATTTCTTCAGTTGCTTTGGTATTTAGTGTGAAACCTGCAGAAGGGTTGTTAAAGGCTGTTGAGCAATTAGGTACTCAATGCATCCATACTTTGTTGCACTTTATAATATGGGCTACATACTTCTCATTTGCAGTTTAGAAAGCATTTCCTTCTTTCTGATTATTGCTTTTTTGTTTCGTAGCATCTAACAATTGTATAAATTTGTACATTTTTGTTTACTGATCTGTTAGAAAGATGTTGTACTTAAAGGTAGCTCTCAGATCTATGAATATTAAAAAATAGGAAAAGGGGAGTTCAAATTTACATTTTTGATGCATTTCTATGTAAGTATGTTACTTTACGTTTAGTTTCTCTTCTGTTCAGGCACATATTTTTTCAAGAATGTACAGTGGTGCCTCACAAGACGAGATTAATCCATTCTGGAAGAACGCTCTTAGCACGAAATGCTCGGAAAGAGAAACACAGTTTCCCATAGGAAACAATGGAAAGTCAGATAATCCATTCCATGGCCCCAAAAATATTCACCAAAAAATCATTTTCAACGGAATTTGAGGTAGAAATGATTGTCCCTAACATCTGAAACAAG
>JANHZU010006512.1:298822-310125 GCA_032468055.1 Acrochordus granulatus | reverse complement strand
GACTTTCCATTGTTTCCTATGGGAAACTGCGTTTTGCTTAACGAGAATTTCGCACTAAGAGTGTTCTTCCGGAACGGATTAATCTCGTCTTGTGAGGCACCACTGTACTTGAATTGCAACTAAAATTTGTACATCTTGTACTGATAATGAAGCTTTCAGTAATTCTTTGACTATAAATAGTAAGATACTTTACATTCCTGTTATATTTTTTGTTAGATTTATGTCCCATCTTTCCTCCAGGAACTAAATACAGCACATGTAGCAGTCCTCCTCCAACTTTCCCCTGAAACTCCTTGGCCCTTATTTGACAGTGTTTCTCATACTTGGGGTCATGGTGCGTCTATGGGGCACAAGGAAAAGCTCATTCTTACCCTGCAGAGGGAATTATGATTAAAGGGAAAGGAGGAAGGATGGAGAAGAAATGGAGAAAATCACAAGAATCAGACAAAGAGAAAAAGATGGACTGTGGTTATTAACTCAGTGTACCGGTGCTAAGAAACTTATATTCTGTTTTGCAAGCTGCAGCATAGTTAGACAAATTCAAAAGAAGATAATTTAGAGCCAGGGATGGGTTCTTTTTTCCCCCGATTGTGGTGAATAATAGTGTCTGTTTTCAAAATGAAATTGAAATTTAAGGAATAATACAAATAATGGAATGGAAGTCATTAATATATGGAATTGAAAATAATTCTGTGATTCTGAATAGAGCAAAACATAGCATTGTAGTATTGTGCCATTGGAAGTAATTGCAAATATATTGTCTAATTCTTTGCAATTTACTGGGCAACCAATTAAATCATCCTCAAAAGGTAGCTTTCCATAGTCTTTCCACTGTCATATGATTTAATTTAAATATAAGGATATACTTCCTAGCAATATGTTTTCCTAATTTAAATAAAATCTTGGTAACTGTAAATTATACCTCCTATTTCTGGTTCTAGCTTCTGTGGCAAGAAAAAAAAGTTTTTGACCATCTTCAGTAGGTCTGCTTTTATATGCTGGAATGCTGGTGTCATGTGTTCCCTCAGTTGTCTTTTTGTCAGACTAAACTCCCCAAATTCCTTCAGCCTGTCCTCATAGGGCATATCTCTGGATCATGTTTTCATCATCTTCCAGACCTATTTCATCAATTCCCTTTTGGAAATGCAGTACCCACAGTTGCACACTTTACACCAAGCATGGTCTCACCAGTGCAAAATAGAAGAGAGTAAAAACTTCACATGTGTTTGATTTAGTGCTTCTGATTCATCCCAAAACTGGGAGTAATTAATTCCCAGTTTGAGTAACAGATTCACACTGTTAGTGAAAGAGTAGCTTTGAGTAGCTGGTTTATATTGCTGCTTCATGTTCAGCTCACTATGAGTAACTTCACCAACTTGTTTCGATGTGCTGCTTCCAAGCTGCAAATCACCCATCTTGTATGTGTGCCCCATATTTTTTTATTCATAAGTTTAATAGCTTACATTTCTCTCTGTTAAATAACTTGTTTTTCAGTCCAGTTCTCCAACTTGTTCAGATTCTGATCGAATTACAGCAGGATGGCTTTGCTATTATATATTGTATTCTACAAATATTCTAGTAATATCTACTGCTCTGAGTGAGTTGCATTTGTTCTGAATCAAATAGTGCACAATCTGTAGGTTCTCTAGGATTCAGAGCTACTGTTAGAGTAGCAGATGGAGGTTGTGGACAGAAGAGCCTTTGGCCAATTGCGGCTGTTTATCCAGTTGCATCTCTTTTTGGACTTGGAAGCATTCAAAACTGTGACTTACATCCTTGACCTCTCTTGAATGGACTATTGTAATGTACTTTATGTAAGGCTGCCCTTGAAAACTGAATTGAAATCTTCAATTCAGAAGATGAAGCAGGCAGAAAATGCAATTGTCTGCTAGCCAGTCCAACTTTGCAGTAGCTGCACTAATTCTACACTAATTAATGGTGGACCTTTGCATCTGATTTAGGGTGCTGGTGGTTGCTGTAAAGCAGTTTACAACTTGGGCTTTTATTATTTTAAGCATCATCTTCTCCAGGAAGAATCTGCCTGCTTTAAGGAGTCTAACCAGGAGAAGATGCTGTTCCTCAAGAGATCAAGTGGATTGAGGTCCAGAGGATCTTATCCTTTTGCTTTAAAGGTGATTGATTCTAAAAGGCAGAAGTTATTTACCACTTGAATATATTTGTTGTCATTTCTAATATTTTATGGATATTTCATTTGAATTAAAATTGTTAATGGAATTAAAATTATTTTTTCCATGTTCTTGCCAGTTTTTGAAACATTGCTTCAAAGCAGTGAGCATAAACAAGCATGCATATATGCACAGAAATACAAGTGTCATCCATATATATTTATTGGAAGAAAATTTCTTGGGAATTTATAGCTGGCAAACCTAAGTTGACAAAATAGGGAAACATTACATAAGATTTTTGTACATGTATGCTTCTGATGTCAGCTCATTTACTTTGGGTGGTTTTGTTTTCAATATCAACTTACATTCAGAGTTGTCTTTTGAAATAAATCGTAAGAAGTAACAAATGACTACTAGAATAATGGTCTAATATTTGGTTAATGTCAGTTAAATTAAAATTAATTTAGTTGTATTTAGTCAATAAATTACAATACTTTGTGACTTAATGAAATCTTGCTGACTTCAGAGAACTAAGTTCAACTAACTTAATCTACATCTGTCCCATGACAATTTGTATTAAATTAATGCATAATTTAAATTCAGTGAATTACTTGTTCCTTAAGGAAGAGTTAAGAACTTATTCAAATGTATTATAAACTAATGACCCATTTGTTTGTTGAAAGGACCAGACCTCAAACGTGAAATGCAGAGACGGGTTGTCTACTCAGGAAGATGTTGAACAGCCAAGCAAGAGCAAAAATTGCAGTCTAACATGGATTTGTGAAGAAACATTGAGTAACACTGTTATGCCTTCATATAAGAAACCATTATATGGGATCTCTCACAAAATTACAGAGAAGAAGACTTTGCCAGGAACAGAACAGTTTACGACCTTTGAGTTATTTGAAAAGATTAATCCTAGCAGTCCCTCCAATCTTAGGACTTTAAATGAGCAGCGCAAAAGAGATACAAGTGCTATTACAATAGCTGCTGAGTCTGATTCTAATATCTATTCTTTAATACAAAAAATGTTTTATACACTGAATACATTAAATTCTAACATGACTCAACTTCATAGCAAAGTAGATTTACTGTCCCTAGAAGTCAGTAGAATTAAGAAACATGTCAGTCCAATAGAGGCTGTTGCAGAATTCAAGCCACCTCCTGAGTATCAACTAACTGCCTCAGAACTCAAACAGATTATGGATCAAAGTACATCAGGTGGAGATCTGGCTTGCCGATTACTTGTACAACTTTTTCCAGAACTCTTTAGTGAGGATGAATTAAGTAAGGCCTGTACCACCTGTGGTTATTTTAACAAAAAGAAACTTGAATCACTTCATTTGCAGCTCATCCGAAATTATGTGGAAGTCTGTTATCCATCTGTGAAAAACCCTTCTATTTGGCAAGCAGAATGTTTGCCTCAAATCAATGACTTTTTCAATAGATTTTGGGCTCAGAGAGATATGGAAAATAGTCAGCCAGATATACAGTCATCCAGTTTTTATGAATCTGATCATATAATTAATGATAAGGATGATAAAGAAACTCTATCTGTTGATAGAAGTAGTTCTGTTGCCTCAGAATGGGTATTTGATGCTCAGGATATAAATGAATTTTTAGATGAAGCATCTTCTCCTGGAGAATTTTGTGTTTTTTTGCTACATAGATTGTTTCCAGAACTCTTTGATCACAGAAAATTGGCTGAAAGATACAGTTGTTATGGAGAGTGTGGAAAACAAGAACTGGATCCTCAGCGTCTTCAGGTTATCCGTAGATATACAGAGATTTACTTTCCTGCTATGCAGGAGAGAAAGGCCTGGTTACAACAGTGTGTTCAGCGAATAAATGATGAACTCGAAAGCATATATATGGATGACAGTGAGAATGAACAGATAAGAGATGATTGTTATGATTCTTCAAGTTTGCCTGATGATGTGTCAGTTATAAAATTGGAAGATAATTTTGAATATGAAAGACCAGGTAGAAGGTCAAAAAAGATTTGGCTTGTTCCAATAGACTTTGATGAACTTGATATCCCTCCCCCTGATTTTGATATTCCTGTCTCAGACTATCTGTTAAATAAGGAACAGCTTAAGAATATATATGAAAGTAGCTTGTCCATAGGTAATTTTGCTTCTCGATTGCTAGTTCACTTATTTCCTGAATTGTTTACTCATGAAAACTTAAGGAAGCAATACAATTGTAGTGGTTCACTAGGCAAAAAACAACTTGATCCTATTAGAATTAAATTGATTCGTCACTATGTGCAAATGCTGTATCCAAGAGCTAAGAATGATAGAGTATGGACATTGGAATTTGTTGGGAAACTTGATGAAAGATGTCGTCGGAGAGATACTGAACAGAGACGCACATATCAACTACAGCGAAAAGTTCATGTACCAGGACCTGAAAGGAGAGAATTCCTGACCTATGCAATAAACCCAGAAAGATATAAAGAGGAATTTGAAGGACCACCATTGCCTCCAGAAAGAAGCAACAAAGATTTTTGCAAGATACCACTTGAGGAACTTATTGTTCCACCACCAGACTTTTCTGTGCCTTCTCTATATTTGCTGTCTGATAAAGAAGTAAGAGAGATAGTACAACAAAGTCTTTCAGTTGGTAACTTTGCTGCCAGACTTTTAGTAAGACTTTTTCCAGAGCTTTTTACTTCAGATAACCTCAGACTGCAATACAACCATTCAGGGGCTTGTAACAAAAAGCAGCTTGATCCTGTCAGACTGCGACTCATCCGCCATTATGTTGAAGCTGTTTATCCTGTTGAAAAGATGGATGAAGTATGGCATTATGAATGTATACCAAGCATTGATGAAAGATGCAGACGTCCAAATAGAAAAAAGTGTGACATATTGAAAAAAGCTAAGAAAGCAAAAAAGTGATCTCTTAAGTTTCCAAAGATGGTGACTTCAATTATTTTGAAACAGTTTGAGAGGTTATTTGGTTTAGCACTAGGGCAACTGACCAGTACATCTTTTCTTTCATATGTGTTCACATATACAGGAATGGATATGATGTTATAATCCAATGAGAATATTTTTTAAAAACCCTACTGAAACAAATGCATATGACAGAAAAAGATATAACTCCATTTTAGTATGCCTTTATATAGCTTAGATTTTTTGCAATTTTCTCACCACCTACCTAAGCTGGATCATAAGGAACTATAAATTATTAGAGTTGATCCAATAATGCATCATCTAAATATAATATTCATCAGTGGAAATAGATTACATAGTGTCTAATTTTTAATTAATTTTAATTAGTAATTAACCTCTTTAAGACAGTTTTCAATAGGGACCTTTACTCAAAAATTTGGAAATTAATTTTTAAATCAAATCTCTACTTTTAAAATGTTATACCTCTTTAAAAAGAATGGAAAATCACAACAGTTTCTATACTTATAGATATTCCTTCCATCAAGTTTGAATATTAGGAAAGGAAAAATTACAAAATCAAGTTATTACTTTTTTAAAAAAATTCATTTTGTAGTTGATTTGGTGTAAAAATTAAAATTATAATCATGGGGTTATTTAACGAGTGTTTATGTTAAGATTGTAGTACTGATATTTCATTTTTTAGTCATAAGTTATTTTATTGTTTTCTGTGTAATCTTGATACAAGAACTACTGGTATGAGTGGAGGATGTGACATATAAAATTCTGCCCTGTATCAGTAAAAGTGGTGCTATTAACTTGTAATACTCAGTACTTCAAAAAACAAAATACTTGAATCGAGGAATGTGCAAAACACTTAAGTCCATATTATTTTGATCAGTTAAATTACTGCAGCTTTTAAACTGTTGAAAATATTAAATATACTATATATTTTTATTTGAATTATATAAACTCTATGTTGATCAGTATCTTCAAATACAGTGGCACCCAAGTAATTTCATTATCACAGAGATTATAAATTTTTCTTTAATCATTGAAGTTCAGTTGATCAAGATCATTGATTATATATGTCCACTAAATATATGTTCAGTAAACATTAAAACTTTTTTTTTCTGAAGAGTATTAAATTGTGTTAGGGCTTTATTTTTTCTTTTACTTCAAGTCAAAAGATTCTCATGACAGAATAAAATCATATTCCCTAAACTAATGTTTCCTTATGTATGCTAAATTAGATTAGATTCAAAGGAAGGTAACAGTATTTCAGTCCCACTGAAATCAGTCATGACTAACGAGTTGAAATAACTTGTTCTATTGATTTCTACAGGGCAAGACCAAGACTTCTGATTCACCCACTGATTTTTTTCTGAAATGCCCATAAAACCCTCCAGTATTTAGTTTAAAGGAGAAAATAGAAAAGAATCATTGCCTGTTGATTTGCTGTTCCTTTGAATAGTGTAAATTGTATATATGATTATCAATGTATACACTTGAAAGCTCTGTAGCAGAATGCTAAGGATGATATAATTTATTTTCAGTCATTTCAAGTTTGACATACTCATTCTACTTCCAAGTTATTAAGGCAACATACAGTAAATATGTGTGTGCGTGTGTATATTCATACATACACAGACATATAGATACATACAGTACTGTGCAAAAGTCATTGGCCACTACCCACTTTGTCATCTTTGTATTAAGATTAAAACAAAATATAGGAAATATATACACAAAATTTAAACACAATTTTCAGAACAAAACAGATTCTTCAAGCAAAGGTCAGTATTTAGTGCAACCTCCCTTGGCAATAAGTACATCTTGAACACTTTTGGGGAGACTATCCTGAAGTTTTTTGAGGTAATTGCTATATTATACCAGGCTTCTTTCAGCGCTTCCCAGGGTTGTTCTTTAGATTTAGGTTGCCTCTTATTTCTTTCTCTGTCCAGATGATCCCACACTGCCTCTGTAATATGGTCTGGACTCTGTGGAGGCCAGTCTGGACTCTGTGGAGGTCTGGACTCTGTGGAGGCCAGTCCATGACCGCCAGTGTTTTATCAGCTTTTTTCCTTGCTAAATATGATCTCACTGCAGGAGCAGAGTGCTTGGATTGTTATGCTGAAAAATAAACCAGTTGGACACAACAATTTCAAACTTGGATTCTTCACTCCATAATACTCTTTTCCACTGATCTTCGGTCCAGTCTTTGTGAGCTTTAGCATATCTGAGCCTTTTCCCCATTCTGCAAAAGTGATAGCTGCTACCCTTCCATAAAGACCATTCCTGGTCAAGCTTCTGAGGAACTTCTCATCAGAATTTGAAACTTTCCTTGGCCTTCCAGTCCTTTTTGTCCTTGATCTCTCCCGGTTCTTCAAATTTCTTTATAACAGCTTGAATACCACATCTTGAATATCCAATTTGTTGGTTTACTTTTAAGAATGGCCTTGTGGATGCAAAAGTATGATTTTATGTCTGTTAAATTCTGTGATCTTTGGCATTTTGACTGGAATGATGTAATTGAAAGTTGGTCTTATTAGCAACTTCCAGTGAATGAATACTACATATGTATGTAATGCTCAAACATGTCTTGCACAAACCTGGTGTAAAAGATCATTTTGCATAGCAGTCATTTTAGCATGAAATAGTAGGACACATACTAGTATTAGCAGTGACAGTACTTAGGGTTCCATTCATGTTTATGGGAGCCAGGTGCCTGCTGGTGCTCAAGTATAAGGGGAGGTCACACTAAATGCTTGCCACTTTAGCCTACGAAAGCTGTTTTTTTCCTGCTTTTTCCTGTTTTTGATTACTGCATACAAATTTTCTGGTTGTACTCTAATAAAGAGACCGTGACATAATTATAAATGGTTATTATATCATTGCTAAAACAAATCTAATGGCCTATAACTTCTGCACATACTGTAATGCACACACATCTCCCACCTTTATCAATAAATAAAAATAACATACAAAATGCTCCTTCCTCCTCTCTCCCTATACCCCAACAGCAACCTTGTGAGGTGAGTGACTGACCCAGTCACCCAGCCAGCTTTCATGCCTAAAGCAGGACTAGAACTTCTCAGTCTCCTGGTTTCTAGCCTGGTGCCTTGACCACTAGACCAAACTGGCTTGAACAATTGATTTAAAATGGATATTTATTGCAGAATATATCCATGATTACACATGAAAGATGTTTGCATCATACATAGAGTGAAGAACAAGATAAACTGGTCAAAATGTTTTTCTTTTTAAATATTTAGCCAATGAATATTCAAATGAAAGATTTGTTTTAATTGTACTCTATTCCTTATTTCCCATATCTTGGGCATTATAAAGCATCCTGAAAATAAATTCTGTCTTAATAATAACTTTGGAGATATCAGCATGAGACTTGACAACATTAAGGAAGAGATTATAAAATATTTGAGCCTTTGTTGGAAATGTCTTTTTCAATCATTTTACAGTGTAAAGCCTGAATGGTAAATGTGAGTAGATTTAACAAACAGCTGTTTTATTTTGGCAACATTTTAAATATTTTTTCCTTTTCTGATTTTCTGAGGAATGTCTGCTTTAGCATACAGTACTTCCACAGGCCTACAGGTTGCCCCATTCACTGAAAGTGTGTGAACTACATACGCAGCCTTTGCTATTGAATTTGTTAGTATTGCATAGTGCTTTCAATCTGAAAGCAGAAAGGTGCTTTAGAGCACATAAGGACACAAGTCAGAGATCCTGTCTACAATTTCTAAAACCACTAGTATTTTTTCCTAGGATCATGCAGCAGCTCCGAAGGGCAGTTGTATATGAATCCAGTAAAAGGCATGGCTGCTTGAAGCATTTGCAAACGGCAGCTACATGGTCTGAAGCACCTTTTCGCCTTCTAGTGCTGCACAGCCCAGTTTGTGGTGGTCAGTCAAGTAGTGAAACAATTGCTGTGTGCAACCCATTTTTATCAGTTTTTATAAGATGTGTTACTTGGATCTTAATATTTACATGTCACTTTTGAAAAATATTTTTGTTTTAAAAAACAAAATATATTTTGTTTTTTGTTCTGAAAACAATAGGCAAAAGGCCTACTGAATTAAAAGATAAAGTGGTATCTGGAGAATGGAGAGAATTGTACTGATTAAAACTTTTCCTAACTTTCTACCAAATTTCTCTCCAATTATAATCTTGGGTGTTGGCTTTATGATTCAATGTGGTTTCTCGTAGAACAAATGATAATCCCTCACAAAAATCATGATGTAGATTTGCATAGTGTACTTTTTTTCAGCTGCCTTATGAAGGTTTCTTCTATACTGTACTGGCTCCTGAGAATCCTAGTTCGGTTTGGTCTCAGAGCCAGCAATGATCAGCTCTTCCTCTCAAATAGCCTTCTGGCACAGTATATTTGTGAGGTTAATGTACCATTCTTAGAAATTAAAGAGGAACATGAATATTTTCTGCTGTATGATATTAAGTCAATAAGTGTTAATCTGATCTAAACATTCACATTTACATAGAAGCATTAATTTTTTATCCCTCAATAGCAGCTTCTGTTGCTCATTTGAGCATGTCAAAAATCCTGTATCATGTTTTTGGTTCTACTGAACTATGGAAAACCCAAAAAGTTGTGACAGTCTACAGGACATAGTATTGTATGAATAGCAAGCAAAGCATTATTCCTACATTGTGTACATCAGTACTTTGTTAATTTTTTCCTGCGAGTCTTCCGTTTCCAATCTTCCTTTAATTTCTTCCACATATTACAATAAAAAATCAATGTTCTTTTGCAATCTTATTGTGAAAATAGATACCAGTGAAACTGCAACACAAAATTATTTCTGTGTCCAATATCATTTTCGAAACAACATTCTAGCTTCCTGTGATCAGCAAATTCTTAGAGAACTCAAAATGCATTTACACAATTTCTTGTAGGAAATTTATTAAGCTATGATTAACAGAATTTCATTTTAATATGACAACATAGATTTTTAATTGACAAATATTATACCCTTAAAAACAAAAAACTTATTTCAGGATGCTAGATAATACCTATTCCTCATTTGGAAAATTTAATTATGCTTTTTGGCTCCCAAAAGCTTTGATGAAGATCATTACTTTTCATATTTTCTCTTTAATCTTTTAGCATTTTCTTAGCGGGTTGCTATGCCCTCATAATTTATGTATGTAAAGAATCTGCATTATCTCTAATAGATGGGCCGTAAGAAGAATAAAATCCAGCCAAAGTCTTCTGTCAGCTGAACAAGAAGCAGAGAATATATGTATCATGTATATGTATCACCTAACAGAAGAAATGTACAGCATTTCTTTACAGCAGTGAGATAAGTTAGAATCAGATATATAAACTCTGATTCGGGGTCTCATGTCTATTCTAATGAGCACATGAGCTGTTGTAAGATCACTGTATCCATGGTAGACTGAATATGCAGAGCTGTTCTGCACACTGAAGTAAACAGAATATCTCCATCTACTTCAGAACTTTATACCCTCACTCGGATTTCAAGTACAAAATATTACTTATAATAATAAGTAATAATAATGTCTTTAAATAAAGTAATAATATGTCTTTCTAATTGTTACTGAGTCAAATTGCATACTTGTTTTTCTGATATGATTGAACTGTAACTGCACCCCCTCTATTTTTATAACTATTTTATGCATGAAGGAACTCTTCTTTAAAAAAGTGAAAATACAGCGGCCAGCAGATTTAGCTATGTTCCACGCTGATACATCAGGATAAAAAAGAAAGCAACTAGAAATTACTTAAGTTCAGTTTTCATTCCTAGAAATGGAAACATATACTACTGAACTGCCTGATATTTTTTTCTGGATGTAAATAGTTACAGATGTTGCAAGACACAAAAATACTTTAAAAGTAATTTTTCCCCTTAAGATAAGCATTTGAGTTTCTCAGTCATGTGATTAAGTAACAGCGAAGACAATTTAAGATCAGGCTTGCCTTTTATTATTTCTCATAGGAACAATGTTTTATTTTTGCCCTCTGAAATGAAAATACAAACTTGAAAGTCATAGAACAAACAGAAGTAGTAATGTTTATAGTAAGGAAAATGGCATGCCATAACTTTTTTAAAAAAAAACTTGAACAAAAAATTATATATTCTACAATAAATGTGATTCTCACAGGGATCAATCACAACATGCAATTCACTTATTCACTTCAATACATCTTGCTTGGGCACCTTTAAATTCTTCCAGCGTCTCAACACCACTCTGTACTTATCATTCTCATTTTTCTCTGATG
>JANHZU010006512.1:285929-298722 GCA_032468055.1 Acrochordus granulatus | reverse complement strand
AGTTATCTGCACAATATAAGTTCAAGTGAAATCTTAGGTTTGTAATTTCTCCCTTATCCTCTTTTTAATCAGATGACCATGACTTAACTCTACTTTAAAAAAATTCTGAATTCCTGATACATGCAAACCAGAAATTGCAAATATAATCTGTCTATTTGAACAACAACATTGTAGAAAGTGACTCACTCTGAGTCCGATGAAAGTCTGCTTTGCACGATACTATGCTCAGATTTAATGGTAAGCCAGAATTCTGGCTCAGTAAAGAAAAAGCAGAATGTTAGTGCATGTTAATTGCCCCCTTCTGGATTTTATTATCCATATAATGTATTCACTTTTAAATTTTATTATCAATATACCAAAAACCAGTTTATTGATCAAGAACAGACCAAGCCATGACTTGGACATGATTGAAAGAGAAATAAGCCAATTTCCAATTTGCACATGTTAAGCAATGAATCAACATTGCCATCCAGATGTCTGAAGAATAAGCCAAACAAAAGCAAACAAAGCAGTTGGCATTAGCATTCCCCTTTCTTACAGTGAAAATTGATTCAAGTTAACACAATGATCCAATATAAGTCAGGATTCTTTGAAAGTGAAATAAAGTACAGGGGAAAGAATTAACAAGGATAGCTACATGCCCATAACTTTACATGAAATTACTTGAGTTGTTCATTATTAAAATATGGCTAAGAGATACAGTGACCAACTCAATACTTTTGAAATATGGTATTGGTTGCATAATACAACATGCGATTGCTACTTTAATAATGCACTTATAGAAATATAAATAGTTCTAGAAATAAAGAAAAGCAGATGGCCAAAAAAACATCTTTGGTCTCAACATTGCAAAGAAAAATGTCTTATGTAGTGTTATGATCCTGTTTTCAGTATGTAATAATTAGGAGAATTAAATCTTATCCATGACTTCTCATATTCATGAAGCTTATACAGTAAATTTCTAGAAAGTCTTACCGATCTGCTTTTCTTCCACAGTTTTTCTCCATTCAGTCTTAGCTCACCATTATAGAATGCATCTTCCACTTTGCTTTAAAACAAAAATAATCCTGTTTTTTACATTTAGTACTGTTATTATTTTAATAAAAAGTATCAAGAATAACCTTTTTATCACTGTATACATATAGATAGCTGCATCATATCAATTAGCATAAATGGCAACAAGATTTCACTTAGCATTTCTCTGCTTTAACACAACTGATTCACTCTGTATGGATACAGAGATACAATAAGCGTTTATATGAAGAAAATCTGGTAACTTTTTAAAAGCTAAATAAGACTGTGATCCTATGCATACTTTTGGTAAAGCAAATCCTATTAAGCTCATTCGGGTCTTCTTGGAAGGAATTTTTCAGAAAACCCAATTATAAAATGTGTCATTCAAACAGGTTAAATATACATCTAAATAAATAGCTTTAAGATCAAAATGCCAATCTTATCCTGTGATCAATTTAACATTTGTAGTAAATCAAATCAGATACTCGTAGCATTAGACTAAAAAAATTAGAACAATTTCTACTTAAATCTGTTTTGGTACACTCTGCAAGTACAATAACAATAGTTGATAATGCATGCCTAATTTTGCTGCTCTTTGTTCATTTTTACTATGCAAGTTAAATACACCAAACCCTAAAACGAATGACAAAATCTAAGTAAGAAGTGTATGTGTGTATAGATAATGATATTTGGAAGCTTTAATTAAAGGAATGGCAACAGACTGCAAATTAAGTTGGAAAAAATAGTCTCATTAAGGGCTGTTTTGTTTGTTTTAATGGCTATCAGTTGATGCTAATAGTTCTCTTTATTTTTTTACAGCCAAATTTACAATATTTAACTGACCAGTCTGTTTTCATAAGGACTTTAACCACAAGCTACAAAAGTTAATTTTAAATGATTTGATGACTTCCAAATGTTGTTGCAATTCAGCACCACATTGGGAAAGACTGATGAAGAATACTATCTGAACTTATTACAATTGGTAAAACCAGAAAAATTATATGAATCTTCTACCTAAGAGGGAAACCATTAATGCTCATACAACATTAAAAACAAAATATCACTGGCTCTTATTTTATAATCACTTTAAAAGGTAAAGGCTACCCTTTTCAGACGTTTCCGTGGTCATGTGGAAATTGATTATACACCAAGACGCACGGAATGCTGTTACCTTCCCACTAATTTAGGCAGTACCTATTTATCTGTTTGCATTTTGCATGCTTTCGAACTGCTAGGTTGGCAGGAGCTGGGATGAATAACAGGAGCTCACCCTATTATGTGGCACCTGGGTCTCTAACTTCCAGCTGACAAGCCCAGCGTCTTAACCGCTAGGCTCCTGCACCCCTACAATACAGAGATATAAGTAATCTCTTTACTTATAAGCTATTTTAAACTTTTAAACTTACTTTCTTGCAATATCTAAACCAGATTTCAAGATTACATCAAATCGGAAAGACTGTACTACTTTCTCAAGTTCTTTATAATTCTTCATTGAGCTGGGATCATCTTCAAACTCATCTTCCAAATCAGTTAGCTCTTCACCAGTGTCCTCCTCCTCCAACTCTTCTTCCACAGTTTGTTTTACATTTTTATGTGAGCTTTTGTTACTTTTTTGTCGTACTGAAATCTCTGTCACATTTTTTGACCATGGTATTAAAAATACATGATGTTGAATGGAAGAAACAAAGAAATGTTTGCGGTAAATTGCTGTTATGGGTTGCTGGCTTGCAGCACAAAGAAAGGTCCTCCAAGGAGAGCCAAATTTGTGAGGAGATTTGTCCAAGAGTCCAAGCCAGACAGTGAGATTTCTAAAAGCACCAAAAAACAATTTATACCCTGTCATAGCATACCCTGGAAGAAAGGATTAAATAGTTAGGACACTGCAAGTTAGAACTTTTCCAAGATGAGTGATGCAACTTCTTACACATTCTAAAGAAACAAGAAACATAGGAAGTTATGAGAGTCACAAAATTCTGAACTCATTTATTAATAACAATAAAAATTATTAAAAAATAATGCATTGCACTGAATTTAATTAATTTCTAAATACAAATGTCTCACATTTGTGATTTTTTTAAATGTCAGGTACTAGGTTATAATCATAAACATAAATGTCATCTACCACAGCCCACAATCCAAGTAATTAAGGATTTGTGGCTATTGATCTTTGCCTGTCATATGTGGGGTTAGACAACAGAATGTGAACAGATATTACTGAGATCATAAAAATCTACAATGCCCACAAAATCATCAGCCAAAGTATTGTATTCAATAAAAGGTAAAGGTTTCTCCTGCCAGTTGTGGCCGACTCTAGGGGGCAGTGCTCATCTCTCATTCATAGCCAAGGAAGCCAGTGTTTGTCTAAAGATGTTTCTGTGGTTACGTGGCCAGCATGAGTATACACGAAGACACATGGAATGCTGTTACCTTCCCAAGATGGTACCTATTTATCTACTTGCATTTTACATCCTTTTGAACTGCTAGGTTGGCAGGAGCTGGGGCAAGTAACAGAAACTCACCCCGTTACACAGCAGTGGTTGAGTCTTGAACTGCTGAGGTGCAGTCCTTTAGCTGACAAGCCCAGCATCTTAACTGCTCAATAACCCCCTATTGTATTCAATGACTTATATTAAATTACTAGCAAATAATTTTCCCTTTCTTGTTCTATCTTGACACTAAACACATACATAAAGAAACTTTATTTATAAACAAGACATTGAAGAATAGTGGGAGAAATCTTCCCTTCCTCTGTCTAACCATGGGTTACTGTTATGTGAGTCTAGTACTGTAACAAAGATTTATTTAAGTCTACTGTGATGAAGCATATTCCCAGAGTCTGGGATTGGGAATGAAGATGCCAGTGAAATCTTCATTATTTTCCAAGGGGGGTTAGATTTTTAAATGAAGCATAGCCCTGCAATGTGACATCCTGCTTTGAAAGTTCAAACTTTCTGAGGAAAGATATTATTTTATATTTCTTTATTTCTTCTTATGCAGATAATCTAAAGCTGTTTACAATAAAATAATCATTTAAATAATAAATTATAATAAACTAAAGCAAGACAATCCACATTCATTAAAAAGATTAAAGATCACACCACAAAGAACATCTACTTATGAATAACAGCAAAATGACACTTGGTCAACCATGGTATTTTATGCACTTTTATCACCTTAGTAATCAATCTGCCCCATAAAGACAAAAGCAGACTATTACTCTGCTCCCAAGTTTTCAAGGGCACTCTTTGTCAAATGCAACAGCATGAACTTGGTTTGGTAGTTAATTGGTAGCCAGTGCAGTTGCTTCAACAAAGATGCAATGTGTGCATAGCCAGATGCCCCACTTATCTAAACATGAGACTACCAAAGTGTGAACTAAAGCAGTTAGGCTGCCCATATGCAGGAAAGACTATAGCTAATATAACAGATTCAGGTAGGTGTTCCTTAGAAGGTCACTTGGTCCTCCAGTATCAATTATTTATTCTAGAAACATCTTGAACTATTGTAAGTTTTCAAATTCTTGAGTCCACACCCTGGCCAAAAATATAAAAATCTGAAGAAAATCAAATTCCACTCAATCAACAGCAGGCTCCCCAATTCCCATACCTGGAAATATATCCACCCATGGCTTTCATGCGAGGGTTCCACCTCAATTTATGGCCCCCATCTATCCATAACATACTTTAGATACTGATTCTAAATTTGCCTGTTCTTTCTTGATTTAGGTGTTATGAAGAAATAGATCAGCATGTCTTCAACATTTGATGATGTTTCACCCCAACACCTGATGATCACCATATATACTGAATGTTAAATAGCACTGGGGAAAATATTTTATAGTATCCATAGAATGTGCATGCGCAGTAATCCATGCTGGGCTCTAAGACCAACACTCATTCTGTCCTAAAACTAACCCTAAATCCTTATCATAAATGATTAACAAAATTAGTTTTCTCCAAGAAAATCTTAACTATATAAACATTACCTTCTCCAGCACTTCAACCAAAACAGAGATGTTATGATTGGTCAGTCGTAATCCGCTGAGTCCAGAGAGGGCTTCTTCAGAAATAGGCAGAAAAGGGCCACCTTTAAGATTAGGCATACCAGTTCATCATGGAAAGGTAAGCTCTCCACTCTCCATTAATCCCTTTTAGTTATCACCAATAAACCAAGAGGGTCAAAGAGGAAAAAAGTATGCGGCAGGGCTCCCTAAAGAAGCAAGTCTACTGAGTTTTCAGCTTGAAACTTTATGCTACGGGTTGCGAGCAAGTTTCTATCTAGGTGTAAACACCCGTGATTACGTGGAACTTTAAAAGCGGTAAAACCTATTCATCCAACCGTCAAGGCAGTCGAAAGCGCTTTAACTTAAGGCAGTGTTATACAGACCGAATTTCCTTGGTGCCTCACGCGACACGACCGCCAGAACGCAGTACCCTCGTAACGAGGAGCACGCACAGGACGACAGCCCATCGCATGAGGGCGGCGGACGAATTACTCAGCCGCAGCCGCCCTCCGCAATTTTCCCCCCTGACGAAGGACCGAGGCACAAAAGCCAAGGAGGCCCCCGCCCCTGCTTGAGGTTGAGGGAGGAGGGAGGTGGATGCACCTTCGCGGAAGCGGAGACCAGCGTCAAGGTCGACTCGAAGGAGGCCCTTCCGCAAACCGGGCGAAGACCGCGCTGCGACCCCCGCCTCTGCGCGGCTGCAGGAGGCCCTGCAGCCGATTCCGGCCCCCTTGCCGAGAAGCCGGAGGGGGCCGGAAAGCGCAGGTTCTTCGCCCGGTGACCAGCGGCGCCTGACCGCCCGCTCTACGACCCGGCCTGCCACACTCACCCCTGCGTCCGCCCGGCGCTCGCAAGCCCGGCCTCCCGGCGCCTGTCCGTTTCCCCTTTCCCGCAGGCAGGCAGCGGAAGGCGGAGGCGGAGCTGAGGTTCTGTCGGCCGCAGACGGCGCCCCCTGCCGGGCGGAAGACCTCGGAGGACTCGGCGGGCGTAGGACGCTACGCGGGGCGGGCCGACGGCCCTCAGGCCTCCGCTGGCGGGTACTCCCGAGCGAGGCGGGGTCGGTCCCGATACGGCCGCGCGGCTTCAGCTGGGCCCCGTTCCGCAGCTGAGCGGGCCTCGGGAAGCCGGGGCGTTTTCGGAGAGCTATCGCCCTGGGGTGCATTGAAGGTCCCGGGCGCAGCCCCCGACCCTTCTCCGTCCGTGACCCTCCCGCTGGAAAAAGGCTGACTTAGATTGCGAGGTTCCAGCACGCGAGAGGAGAAAATCACCCCGAGCAGCAACCCCTGTCAGTAAACCCGTGAGGGAAGACCGACAGCAGCGCCCCTCGGGGGGCCCCTCGGGGGGCTGCCGTGGGAGAAGGCAAATTTCCCCTCATGGAAAAATAACCGCAGAGGACTGCTTCCGTTAATCGCACCCATAAACTCGAAATGTCGCATTGGTTCTGGCAAGCTGTTTCTATTTTCTTTTTGCAGATTAAAAAAAACAGAGCATCCAAAATGTCTTGGAGAAAAAAGGGATTAAGACAAAATGTACTGTCATCTTTGTGAAGAAGTCTCATCTAGGCCAGCAGTCTTCCACAGCTGGACGCAGGAGGAATGCATGAGCACAATATTCCTCGATTCCTCTTCCTTCCCAAAGAACTACCAGCTACTTCATCTTAATTTGGAGATGGCTTTATAGTTACTAAGGCAACCAAAGATGGGATTTGGGTACCAGTTTGCCTTGCGTTCTACATACTTCTAGGAAAGAGGTTTTCCATGTTCCTCTGCCGCTTGGCCAAGTATTACGTCTGCATTATGTGGAACGGGGTCCCGTACGGTCCCTCCTGGAATTTCCGAACATCCCTTCTTCAGTCTGTCCGGTGCACCGTCTTAATTTACAGTTGGCGGCACAGGCGGCCAGATCTTTAGACTGGATTTGGCACTTTTGTCCACCTCTTGAGTCCTTCCCAAGGACCTGGACAGATGCTCTTCTTTGAAGAGGTTAAAGGTATTGTCGCAAGATGGAAGCTGTTCTGAGTAAAGCTGCCTTTTGCAACTGAACGACGGTGGTTTTGTCAATGCCGATGGTGTTCAAGTGGGGCTCCAGATGTTTTGGATTGCCTATGACTATTGGTGCCAAGTTTGCTTTCTTTTGCCACAGTCCTTCTACTTTTCTTTACAGATCTTTGTATTTTGTTATCTTCTCCAGTTCTTTCTCTTCTATTTTGTTGTCTCCAGGTACTGCCACGCCCACTATCCAGGCTTTTTTGTCTTTTTTACTGACAGTTGATAAGTCTGGAGTACTATGCGGCAGGTGCCTGTCTATCTGAATTCTGAAGTCCCAGAGCGATTTAGCTTCTTCATTTTCTATTACTTTCTCTATTTTTTGGTTCCACCAACCAGTTCTTGCTTGCAAGCAAACGGTGTTTCTTGCGGATTTTCCAATATGCCATTGTTGTTACTTTGCCATGCCGTTGTTTGTGGTCAGTTTGTGCAGTCTTCTTACAGAAGCTAACTAGGTGGTCAACTGTTTCTTCAGTTTCTTTGCAGAGGCAGCATTCGCTGTCTGTTGCTGCTTCCCAATTCTGGTTTTGTATGCATTTGTTCTTATGGTTGGTCTTGTGCAGCCAGAATTAGCCCTTCTATTTCTTTCTTCAATTTTCCTGCTCATAGCCATTGCCAGGTCTTGTTTTTATCTGCTTTGTCTGCTACTTATTTTTTAATGTACTGGCCATGTAATGCTTTGCCTTGCCATATCTCTTTTCTATTTATCTTCATTTGGCCTTTCATCTCACCAGTCCTCAGCAAGCCTTCCTGGTATATTAGCTTCCATGCATGTTCTTCACTGTCCTTAAGATATTCTCCCAATGCCCCTTTTTCTTGTTATTGTTACATGGTTCATGGTCTTCTGTTAATTCCTAAAAAAAAACACTCTATGTTGTCAAGCAGAAACTTTTTGTTTTCATAAAGGCTCAAATTATTGTTAGCTGTCAAAGATTTGTTTGTTTGGATGTTGTTAATTATGTAGGGCACTGTGATACTAGTTTTCAGGCTGCCATCTTACTTCACCCTGAAATATAGAGCAAGGACAACAATCATTTTGCATTAACTGAGTGTTCTCCTTATTGAAACTGTTCACATTAAAGTTGGAGCAGTAATTTTATCACTGTGACTCATAAATGTTTTTATGGTCTAGTACATATATCTGGCACTGAAAATGTAGTAGATTTTTAAATAATTTGTTATAGTGAGATAGTTTTTGGAATGAATTTTTTTTCATTCTTTGTTTGCTTGACTTTGAGATAACACTTTCTTTTGAACTCACCTGTAAAGATCATTGTTGGATCTTTTGTTGGGGAAAATTTGGGGGGAAACAACTTTTAAAAATAAAAAAGCAGGCATTAAGGTAATGAAAATATACATTTGTCCTTTATAATGTAATATTTAACAGGGAAAAAGAGATTAGAATACCTTCTTTACAAAAAAAATGCTAGAATCTGGTGCTTTTTAAATAGAAATGAGGAGGTAAAGAAACAAACATTATAAATATTATAAAAAAGATTGAAGGGAACATTTAATGTAGATAGTAGTTTACATACAACCATGATAGAGCCTGCCCATTATAGTTGTAAGTTGGGATGGTCGTAAAGCAGGTCATCATGTGACCGGATCTAATTTTACAACTTTTTTTTGGCAGTTGTTAACCACTGCCATGGTCATAAAGCAACCACTGTGATTGTTAAGCAAATGCACGGTTGTTAAGCAAATCCATTATTCGCTGTGGAACATTTTTGTCAAAAAACAGAATTAAATGCTGTTTTTTTGGCAAAAACGTAAATCACAGTCATGTGACCTCAGGATGCTGCAAATGACCATAAATATGGGCTGGTTGCTGAGCACCCAAAATGTGGTCATGTCATGTGACTACAGGAGTGAGTAGATGGACACTGGACCTTTGGAACTGAGTCATGAGTACTTTTTGGGTGGTTTATCATAACTTTGACCAGTCGTAAGTTGTGGACTACCTGTAGAAGTTTCCAATATGACTATCTTATCATTCAGAGAACCAACCATAGTCCATTTTTATGTTGCCTTAGAGTGTAAAACATGGACTAATTAAATTAAGCTACAAGAAAGCAAATCCTGAGGAGGGTTTAGGGAAAGAAAAACCCTTCATAATTTGACAGTGTGACCACATTTTGGGTGCTCAGCAACCAGCTGAGGAGACTTCTCAACTATGTAGAGAAGCAATGGCTTGCTTCCCCTGGATATGTTCAAGCAAAGTCTGAATAGTCTTCTCTTTTCTATGTTTTAATTTAGACTCATGCATTGAACAAGAACTCCAGATCTTGGATTTTATAAGCTGTATGAATTGTGAAGAGAGCAATTTTGTTTGTTGTTTTTGGTGGATGAAGGGTATGTTTCCCCCTTGTTGTGTTATTATAAATGTTGATACATTGCAGTATGTTATTTCAGTACAATGATAATTATGCAATATAATTAAATTCTTGGTCTTTTGTTATGTAGATATCTTAGAGTACTGGAAATAAAAAAAGTCTATATTCTATCAATGTTAATTATAGTTTAGGACATCAATATTATGAGCATTATAATTATTTGATTTCTCCATTCAAAAGTAAATAGAGTATTAGGAAGAAATTAAAGAAGATGTGACGTACAGCAAGGTGTTTGTTACATAATTCAGACTTTAGTCTTCAGCTAAATTACTTGATATTAAAATCTCCATTGTATTGTTACTTGGTGTGTGTGTATGTGTGTGTACGCAAATGTGCATACACACCCATGTTAACAAAAGCAAAAAATACACATGGAGAAAGCAAATTTAACAAAATAAACTCCAAAAAATAAATAAGAAAAAGAGAAGGCAAAGAAAAAACTTTTTAAAAAACCATTAAGACCTATTTAATAGTTTTTCTAAAAGAAAGTTTTTTTTTTCTAACCTGGCACTGTTCAGATATGAGTTCTAGTACTGCCTTAACCATGAAAACCCTCTGGGTGACCTTGGGCCAGTCACTCTCTCTCAGCCCAACTCACCTCACAGGGTTGTTATGGGGGAAAAATAGGAGGAGGAAGGTATATTAGATATGTTTGTCGCTTTGAGTTATTTATAACAATCATAAAGGTGGGATACAAATAATAAACATTGTACTACAGTGCTTGGAATTCCTTTCAGGACCTTGGCCTCAGCACAGCATTGGAAATCACTTGTGACTTCGCCTCCCTAGGACCATATCCCCTCACTCTGCATGATGTCAATTATTTCTCCCAAGCGGGCACCAGCCAGCATGTCCTGGATTCTTGACACCAAACATCCTGATGGAAGCTCAGTTTGGCCATTACCATTGATGCCAGAACCAGGTCACAGAGACCACAGAGCTTCTCTGAATCACCATTCCAGGTATCCTTACAATCTTAACATTTGGATTGTGTTTGTTCTAGGTTTCAGGTGGGCTGAGCTTCTTTTCATCTCCCAGTTGCTTAAACACATGACTGGGTATGGTGACTCTTTCAGTGTGGCATAGCTTCATGCATTTCTCAGGTCTCTTTGAGAAACTGTTCTTAAAAGAACAGCAGGCATGCGCTCCTTTTCCTCTGTGCTCCTTTTCCTATTGGTCTTAAAAGTACTGCATGTGAACAGAGGGGTGTGTAAATGTGTGTTGCTGAAAGTCTGTCCCATCTGATGCCTTGTCTTTGGCAGTTACTCTGAGGGCTTATCCAGCTCACACTGAGCAGGTGGTGAATGCAATGAAAAAAAGAAACAGCAATCAAATTAAGTGCTAGTTATGTTTAATATCCTTAGTAACTGTGACAGCTACATGTTCCATCAGAAAATGCTAATTAGTTTGAATTTGCTTACATTTGTATTCCCATTTTGCTTCTGATTAATTGCATTATGACTTGGAAGAGGATGTTCTTTCATCTGATCAGTAGTACTTCGTTCATGAGTTTCCAGGGTGAGGAATCCTTGCCTGGGTACTCAAGGAATAAAATGAAGATTGCTATGTAAAGCTGTGTGGGAACACATCCACATGAATGCAGAAAGAGTTGTTCCTGAGAAAAAGGGACATGTATGCACTAATTTTAAGAGGCATTTAAAAGCAATACCCCTGTGTGTTTTCAATTCAAAAACAATATTTATTTACCACAATGCAGAATGCAGTAAGTGCAACTGTTCACCAAATAGATGATTAATAGGAAAGAAGGGTCAACAGGCACCACAAACAGTGTTGAAATTTCTGTTGGTAACTTTCCAGTTTGAGACCCAGTTTGATGTAGTGATTAAGGCACCAAGCTAGAAATGGTAGATCATAAGTTCTAGTCTGGCTTTAGGCACAAAGCAGCTAAGTGACCTTGGGCCAGCCAATCTCTCTTGCTCCTAGGAAGGAGGCAAGTGCTCTGATATCTTGCTGAGAAAACTGTCCAAGCAGTCACCGGGAGTCAATACTGACTTGAATAATATGGCATATTTATTTACCTACTGAGTCCTTCTCAAGGACCTGAAATAGGCAGATGTTGCTGTTTGATGGTGTTAAAGATATTGTCACAGTATGTAAGCTGATCCAAATAAAACTGTTTTTGCAACTGACTGATGGATATTTGATCAGTGCTGATGGTGGTCAAATGGTGCTCCAGATGTTTTAGGATTGTACCCATGGCACCTTTTACTATTGGTATTACCTTTGCTTTCTTTTGCCACAGTCTTAGGGGTTTTTTTTCAGGTCTTTGTATTTTGTGATTTTCTCCAGTTCTTTCTCTTCTATTTGGGTGTCTCCAGGTATTGCAATGTCCATTATCCAGACATTTTTGTCTTTCTTATCAACAGTTGTTAAACCTGTGGTGTTAAGTGGCAGGTGCTGGTCTGTTTGAATTCTAAAGTCCCAAAACACTTTAGCTTCTTTATTTTCTATTACTTTGTCTCTTTTGTGGTCCAACTAAATCTTGCTTGCAGGCAAAAGTTATTTCTTGCATCACTGTTGCCACTTTGTCATGATGGTTTGAAGTTGGTCTGTGAGATCTTCTTGCAGCAGCTAACTAGGTGGTCCACTGTTTCTTCAGCTTCTTTGCAGAGGCAGAATTTGCTGTCTGTTGCTATCTTCTCAATTCTAGCTTTATATACATTTGTTCTTAAGCCTTGGTCTGGTCCAGCCAGAATGAGTCCCTCTCTTTCTCTTCAGTTTTCCTGCTCTTAGCCATTGCCTATCTGACTGTGCAACCAACCATAATTCCAGTTTAGTTTGCACCCAACTCATTCTCAGTCAATCCCTACATCCAGAGCACAGCAAGGATATTTGCCAGTCAGTTCAGATAGTTGTTTATTTTTTGAAAGATCTGCAGACATGGAAAACAGTTATCTGGCAAAAATGAGACATAAGCAGGTAAAATCAGGAAGAGAACATGAATAAGAGGTGAGAATTTACATTATCTGTATATCTTTGCCAAAATATATTAATAGGCACAGAGCTTCCAGAGCCATTGCAACACGATCCTGCAGGTAATTAACATGGACAGTCCCAAAGAGGATGTCCTTTGTTTATTTCAGCTTTAATCCTGTTATATACGCAGCAGTGGCAAAATAGAGATGTAAAGTAGGACACCAGGTGATCTCTCCTCTATTCTGTACCATGAAAGAAACAGTGTGGCTAATGAAGATGATGTATCCAACAATGATAGAGGATTTGGACAGGATTGCGCCTATACGGCCTCTCTCCATCCAGCGCTCTCGGCACTCTCCGTGGTTCACGGAAGAGTTACGGGGGCTGAAAAGGGTGAAGAG
>JANHZU010006512.1:237444-247796 GCA_032468055.1 Acrochordus granulatus | reverse complement strand
GATTAAATTTTTTGCTCGTCCTGCGGGTTTCTCGCCTTGTGAGTTACTCGTCCTGTAAGGCACCACTGTACTTCTATCACAAAATTCTTGAAACAATTTTTCATCTCATTTTAAATGTGAGCACAGCCTGGGAATTTACATTATGGATATAAATTCTAACAAGTCCATTGCTGGCTCTGCTCATAGAATTCATTTTATAAAATGTTCTTATTTTTAATAAAGATAAAATTGTTCTCAGAACTGTTTTGATAGTTTGGAGAAGGTGGGTTCATCTGCGTCATGTGTGTATCTTCTGTAAACATATTTTCACAGATACAGATTGGAGACTTGCAGAACTAGTTTTTCAGAGTTATCTCTGGAAACATTAAAGGTTATGTTTATTCTGAGCATGGTGAGGACACTTTCCAAATTTCACTGATCTTCTAAATATATCATTGTGTTTAATCCACATTTTAATTTTCTAATCTTCCTTATTCTAGCTATATCAGGGCTGAAATCTGTTTCATTAAGCAGGAAGGTTTCCAGGTAGCTTGTTTGGAACAAATATAGACAAACATCCAATTTGCTACATTGGGTTTCTGTGAAACTTGGATGGCTTGTATTTCCTTCCTTGTCTGACCCTCAAAACAATGATTGTAATAGTACCATAAATGCAAAACAATGATTGTAATAGTACCATAAATGCAAAACAATGATTGTAATAGTACCATCAATGCAAAAACACAAACAAAAGAAGGTTTATTTTTCTTGATTCTTGGCACAGTGAAATGGTTTTCAGCAGAAATGCTATACTCCATGTACTGTATACTCCATGTAAAATTACAAAAATAACATGGAAAGGGAACTGTCTAGAGGTTTAGTCATGGCAACTGGATTTTTTGTTTTGCTGCTCATTTAAGCAACTTCTTCAGTCTAAGAAAAATTGTTGATCAGGGAATCCCATATTATGTCTTCCAGGGTGGATTCATTCCTCACCTAACCTGAATAGGCTCATTTGGAGGACAATAAGGGAATGGGAGTAGGCACAGAGTTGTTAGGATGCCTGCTTCCTCCTTTCTTTCTCCACATATTTTGGGGAATATGAAGTTGATGCATGAATATGAAAAGACAGCAAGAAAGGAAAAGGCATTTACATCTCAACAACTCTCTGCCTACTCCCATCCCCCTAGGTCTGCCTAACGAGCCTATTTAGGTTAGATGAGGAATGAACCACTCTGAAAAACATATATGGGATTCCCTGACCAACTTTTTTCTTAAATTGAAAAAGCTACTTGGATGAGCAGCGAAACATTTTTAAGACAAAAAGAAAAATAGTCCAGTTGCCATGAGTAAACCTCCAGACAACTCCACCTGGATGACTAAGAAAAGAGTTCTTTTACATGTAAGTGAACTTACATGTAAAAGGCAATGTTAAAGTTTCACATTTTTCAACTGTTGAGATGCATTTAGCCCAAGATGCATAGTTAAGTTCCCACAGTTGCCTTTAAAACCAAATGCCCGAAGAGGAATAATGTTTGTATGTTATTTGCTGTTTCTTATTTTAGCCATTCTACCACTGATTTCTTGACATTATACAAATATAAGATATCAACTGATGCTGAAATTAAACAATGTTGGAGAACGGCAACTGTGCAGGAGGACCTCTAAAAAAAAAAGAGTGGGCAAATGAAGAAATGCTTCTTGCTTCTAGTTTGACCAGTCTAATTTCAGGCTACTTCCATTCAAAATGTTTTATTAGTTCTATTAATTAAATAACCTTGTCTTCCATTTGTAGTTCTCTGGTGTTTCCTAGAATTTCTTCCATCCTCTTTTTAACTGATATCAATGATCCATTTGGAAGCATGTGAAAAACAGCTTTTCATGAAACAGATAGTTAAGCACTTTTAAATACAGCATGGCAACTATTTTGGACAGAGGGCTGAATAAAATTAATGGACAAAACATATTCATTCCAATTTGCCCAAAACTTTCTTGTCAATAAATGCAACATTTTAATGCATTCAATTTTTTTTTTGTTACAAGAAGGATAAAATATTGTAGAGAGCAACAGGTGGGCATTTTTATATATCTTTTTGTCTGTATCTCACCACTGCCTCTTATTCTTAACAACTAGGACTAGGACCAGTATCATTTCTCTATTAAGCGTTTCATATGCTTTAGAGTGTGATTCTAATAGATGTCTACTTAGATGTCAACGGAATAGCATTTAATCCCAGGTTAAAACACATTATTAAAATGGCAAGAAAAACTTTACAGGAGCTCCTAGTATGATAGATTATTGAATATAGCCATCTTTAAAATTCTGAAGACAATGACTAATCAAGGTGTTGAATAAGTGGGATTGGGACATCATGTTAAGTTGCTGTCATATATATGGGGTGGGGGAAAACAAATCTGCTTATGTTTCTCAGACCCTGACATTTCCATGCAACCTGCCTATATTTGCATAATAGCTCCTCCCATCCAAGAAAAATGTTTTAGGGTCTCCTTTGGTGACTATTACTTGCCCATTTGGATTTAGCTTGCTATAAATATCACTGAACTCACATTCTTACATTTGAGTAACCAAATTTCTCACCTATATTTTCAAATTTAAGCCCAGCTGGGATGTAACACATACTCAAATGTGGCTGATCTTGGAAAGCTCAGCAAACTTCTTAGATAAAGGACAATCAGGAAATCTCAGGGCTGAAAGCTAGACTAGGAAGTCAAGAAAAATTCCTGGAAAAAGGTAGTGGCCAATGGCTTCCATTCTGCTGCCAAGATAACCTCACGGAGATGTCCTGTGCATCTGAGCTCACCTCAAGGGAGACTTTATTTCATTAAAGAAAATATTTAACAAAGTCAGAGCAAAAGCTCTAAATCACACTCACAAGAATTCAATCAAAATCATCTTCTCTTTTGCCAAACCGAATTAAAAAAAATTGAGGAAAAAATGCAGAAGCAATTTCTAGTACAGTACTAAAAGAAAGCATCCCACAAACGTTCTCCAGCTACTACTTAGTTGGCTTCTTCTGCTAAAAGATGAATCCAAGGACACAGACTTGCAGAGGTTTCCCAGCTATTGCAAGGGGATATTTGTTTTATAATGAATGAACGTATTGTACTTCATTCCATTGTTTTGACATCTAGTGAGCAAATATGCACACTGTAAAATGTCAAATGTAATGTAGTATCACTGTGTTTTTGAAATGCCAGTTTTTTAAATATTATGAAATCACAGAATATTTATTGTTTTATAATGTCACTACTGATTCCAGTTGTTTAGTGGGCAATAACTCGCTTGATCAAAATAAACTAGACTGGCCTGTTTGGATGCATGATTTTATACCACTGACGTTAGCAAGGGATTTGGCCTTTGGGTTTAGTGGGAGCTGGATTGCATCCACTTTTCAGAATTAACATTTTAGTGCAAGCCTGGATTTCAGGGTATTCTACCACACGCATAGAAACAGACACAGACACACGACCTTTGAATTGCCCTGGTTTCTTGTATTTATTGTCTTGAACTGCTGGGGCCAACAGCATATCTTTCCAGATGTAAAACATTAAAGCTGTTATGTTTTATACACATTTGGGCCATTTTAATTATTGACCTAGCATGTGAATAATTAATCATGCACAAAGGCATTAGCCTAACATTTTTTGAAAAAATATCATTAGTTTGTTCTGAACAAAATCAGGGTTGCTTGCAAGAAAAATGATTATGGGTTTTCCAGTCCTCTTAAACATACAAAGTTATTGCTCTACATTTCAGCTCTTTGGTTAGTGAAATTTCAGAGGAAAGCCAAAAGCTGTATTCACCTACTGCTTCCAGTGTAGTGTTAGTAGTTGTTAAGAACAGATTCTACTCTGCCTTCAGCTGTGGAAACTTGCTGATGCTTTTCTCACTTACAGCCCAGCTGTAACTTTGGAGGACAGAAAGCTGTTGATGAAGCCTGGAGCTCCTGAATAAAAGGAGGAATATAACACTAATTAGAATAAAGAAAATATGCTGGCTATGACACAGAGAATAATGATGAAGTACGGAAAATAGCAAAGAATTTTTTTAAAATGAATTCTGCATTCCAGTCAAAGTGATCTTTTTAACAGAACTGCTCTTCTGGGGGCAGATTACCTTTTATTTTATTTACTTAATGTATATCCTGACTTACTTTTAAGAATTCAGGGCAGCATCAGTTCAAGATCTTCCTTCATTTTTGTTTTGATTCACAACTCTTGTGAAGTAGATTGGACTGAGTCAAGTGTAAACATGAGAAAGTTTTAAACCAACAATTTCAATGGAAAAATTGTAGGAATCTTAGCTCAAGTCAGATCAAAAAATTCAGGAGAATTCCTAGAGGCTTAACATTACATGTAACAGACACATTGAAATAAGCTTCATCTACTATTGAGAGTTCGGAACTGATATAAAGCAAGATTGTCCCCCAATACTACTTTATGGTTGTCACCCTAGGAAGCTTTTTTTCAGAAGTGAAATTTATACAAACTTGTTTGACTTATGCTGATGTATTGATCTTTACTGAAAGAAAACCTAGATTAAAAACAAGCAAACAGATGGAAAAGGAGGGTGTTATTTGTCAATGACTTCCCTATACACAATGGGCAGAAAGATTTATACTGGATAAAAATACTTTTGTTTTTGCAAATGAAAAAAAACAAATTTTGAAAAGAAGTTATGTAGTAATGTTGACATCTCATTGCCAGGATATATAAATTGTTGAAAATGAACAAGGAGGATGAAAATGTCAAAGAATATATGATTAAATGGGCAAAAATTTGATATATTATGCTTAATTAATGAGAAAATATGTTGATTAATGGACTGAAATTTTCACTTAAGTATAATTTGAAAGAAACTTTCCATACATGATGTATTGTTGGTATTTAACTCCTGAAAAGTTGTCAGCGATGTATAAGTGAATATCAAATAAGAGATGGAAATGCAGTCAATGGGCAGATACCTCGTATCATCTTTGTTGGACATACTAGACTGCCAAGAAGTATTGGGATCAGTTCTCGTTGATTCAGAAAGTATTAAATATGAATTTATAATTGAAACCAGAAGCTTTTCTTTTAGGTCTCAGGAATTAACAGGTTGAAAGAAAACATGGGATTTTGTTTTTATTATGATAACGGCAGGAAGACTTTTATATGCACAAAGGTGGAAAGATACACAAATTTTCATACCTGAAAGTGAATTGTAAACCAATGGAACTGGCAAAAATACAAAACTGATTACTCTAATGAAAGACAAAAGCCTATTTAGCTTTGTTTCTCCTTGGAAACCACTTTTGGACTTCTTGCTTGAGAAAGATAAAAAGCAAAGTTTTGGTTTTAGGATTTAATGATTAGTTCTATTATGATTGTGGAAATATTGTGTATTTTATTCTTATCATTAGACACACACACAGATTATATAATCTAAAAATTACATAATTAATTAGATAAACTGTATTTTAATATGAAATGTTTGTGCTTTTGTTTTAATATAGAGTAAAAGGTTATTCTACTTGATTTTTGAACTTGTACTGAAGAAAATTAGAAGTTTTCTTATCACTTTTTAATTTTTCCTTTTTTTGATCCCTTTTCTCCCAATTTTCCTTATTTGTTATTTTGTATTTTATCTCTTTCTGAAAGTTAATAAACTTGATTTTAAAAATAGATAAGCTCCATCTAAAATTCTTTCAAGAAAGGAAGCAACCCAAAGTCAAAGCAAACAGACCTAAACACATCTTTCATTATCATAGAAAAGACAGGATTTCTGAGATCACTAGAAGGTACTATTATAGTCTTAACAAAATCTATTATCTTTAGTGGCAGTAGTGGTTACTCTTGGTCTGGATTCATATAGCATGTTAAGTCTCCACAGTGAAAACTGTTTGCTTTAACTTAACAAATTATGTCAACCGCTGTTGACATCATTGAGCATCTCTGACAGCTGGCAGCATCTAGTGACCTTGGCTCAAAAAGCTAAGCAAGGTTGGACTAGGTTAATGTTTGGATGGGAGCCCACAAGAAAATAGGTTAGTCTAAGAAGGTGAAAATGCATGCTGGAGGTTGATTTAAATCACTTCCACGTGGTTACCAAGGAAATTACATGGATATGTCCATGAAGTCACCAGAAAAATAATTTTTGACCTTAATATTTTATAGAGCTTTCCAACTGTAGTTAGTTTAAGAAACCATAGTCTAGTGTAGTCACTGAGGCAGGTAAAAATCTAGATAGTCAAAATAACTTTAGAAATACATGAGGTTTGGAACCTAAAATTATTTTTACTATTTAGATTTATGAAGATGTGCATATTCTATTTTCCAATCTTTCATGGAGAAATCTAGAAAAATCTAGAACATCTCACAAAATTGTCTGAAACATAAAAGAAAACTGGGAACAGTTTTCTGAAACCAAAGTATAACAGCCTTTTGATTAAACACTGTACAGGTTTTTAAGGAGGCAACTTTATTTCTTTATATTCTGCCTTTACTGTTTTTAAAAATAACTCAAGGCAGCAAACACGCACAACACTTCCTCCTCCTCCTATTTTTTTCCACAATATCCCTGTGACATGGGCATGGCTCAGAGAGAATGACCGTCCCAAAGTCCCCAGCCGCTTTCATGCCTAAGGTGGTTTAACCATTAGGCAAAACTGGCGCAAAGTGGTAATGATGATGGTTCTTGTGTAGGAATTAGGGGAAGCAATATCATAACACTTGTTTCATCATTTTGTTGCCACTATGGTTAAGTGTGGAGATCTTTCAAAATATTTATTCTGATGTTTGTAACTGTTCAAATTTGTTCATATATGTTTTTAGATTTTTTTATCCTGCCTTTATTATTTTTATAAATAACTCAAGGTGACAAACATACCTTATACTCCTTCCACCTCCTATTTTCCCCACAACAACAATCTTGTGAAGTGGATTGGGCTGAAAGTAACTGGCCCCATTTACTAGATATGAGCTTCTACACACTCACTTCAAATATACTGAATTCCTTGCTTTGTCCTTAAAGGCAATACAATCACAGCCAAACAAAAAAATTTGGTCCAAAGTTGGTTCATTTGTAAGACTTCCATAATATTCAATTCATTTTCTTTTTCCTTTGAAAAAAAAACTGGGATAGTTTTAATGCTGTAATACTTAAAGCAAAATCTAGTATTCCTTCTGCTTCCTTCTTCTTTCTGTTATTGCACAGAAGAAGCTGATGTTTTTTTCCTGGTTTGTTTGTTATTTTTTAATGGCTGCTTTATTTTCATATGGAGTTTTGGACAGTTAGTTAATAACATTTCATTGCACAACTAGGTGTTGTATTAAACTTGATGGACTGTGGTCTTATTGATAAGAATAAGAACATGGCATTTTTAGAAGTAGTTGGGCCACTTTCAGCCCCATTAGATGATTGTGTTCTATAAACAACCAGGACCTTTTACATTTGATTTGAAAATTTATCTGCCGTGAAGGACAAGAAACTATTTAAGCAGCTTCTTTGTAATTTCTGCTGTAGCTGTATTAATAATGTCCAGATAATTATGAATAATGACAATTAAGGCTATTGAAACTGTGAAAAGTAACTAGTTGCTATTCTACTAATGCAATATGAAAATAATAGTAATTTAATTGGTTGTTCGTCTTTACTTCCTCTATTACTGTTCTGGGTCTTAGGGAGATACAAAGTTCTGGTTCTTGCACTTCTGGTGGCCTCAACCAGTGCTATTTGATGCTGTTGTCGTGTCTTTGATGTTGTCTCTCCATCTTCTTCTGGGTCTGCTTCATGCTCTTTGACCTTCTCCTCTTTCTGTTTATGCCTTGTACCGTATGGAACCCCAGACATTCTCTCCAGGTGAGCAAACCACTTTATGTGCTGTCTTTGTATGTACTTTAAGATTGGTTCTATGTCGATTCATTCCTGATTTTATCCCTTCTGGTCACTCCAGCAGCTTTCTTCAAACATCCTATTTCCATGGCAACTAACCTTCATTTATATTTTGTAATAAGTGTCCATTTTTGGTACTGGTGGCACAAGGTGGGGATAAGTATGCTTTATATGAGATGCTTCTTTGTATCAGTACTGCCTTATGTTGTAGGAGTAGGGCTATCTCTCCCAATACTTGGTTTGCCTTACTGCATTATTTTTGGCCATTTTTCCATCTTCAGTGAATGTTGTTCCTAAATATTTGAACTATGATAATTATTTGTCTCTCAAAGTCCAACCCTGCATCCATGTTGTAAGCAGGACAAAGTAAGGGATTGCTAGGATTGGGTGGAGATGGCATGGCCTTGTGATACAGGACCATTACAGCAGCCCTGAAGGCCATTCTGGGTCACCCTGAAACAGCCTGGCAAAAGGGGCTCTGGTGAAGTTGCAACAGGCCCAGCAAGCTGGCAATGGATATGATATTGCTCCCGAAAGTACAACGAGATTGGTTGGTCATTATGTTTTAATTAATTCAGAAAAGGGAAAGCTAGTGTAGTAACCTACCTATATATTTGGGTTTAAAAAGTGCATTCTTCATTAATCAAATGCAATATTACATTAATCAAATGCAATATGACATCATTTTGTCATTTCCAAACAATATGAAATAAAAGACCAAAGTATATATTTATATTCATAGCCATTTTCCTACTTATATGAATTATTGCGTATACTTTTTCTTGTATCCCCTTTTCTTACTATTGTGTCATTATAGAAGTGTCGTTTGCTTCATAATCATCTTTAATGGACATATCTCTGTGCATCTTCCCATGCAGCGTGTATTTTATGTGTATTTTCTAAGCTGGGACCCAAACCAATATGACCTTTCTCCCATTGTCTCTGCTTATTTTGTAAGATCTGACAGAACAGCATACTCTGGGCCCCATCTGTTAAGCCATACCATCTGATTGGCCTTCCATCTCCAGTGCTTGCCTTCTGGAATAGGAAAGGCACAGATACTCAAAAGCCCCAACCCTACGATTTTTAAACATGCCTTGAAATCTTGGCTTTCCCCCCAAGCTCTAGGTTAGGCCAGGTACATTTGAGTTGTGTCATTTTCCCATAGTTATAAATATATATACATTTTATTGTGGTTGGGTGACATTTTTAATTTGTATGTTGCTCAGAATCATTGTGGATTGGGTTGCCTTATAAATTGAAATTATAAATAAATAATAGAAGTAATAATTTTGGCATAGGACTTTTATATATGTTAATTTATTTGATAGCACTTGGTGTTTTCTTAAAAGAAAATGCAATTATTCATTTTTAGACATTTCAGAAGATAGCAGACCTTATCATCATACCCAGTCATCCGATGGCAGATGACTTGCAGCGCAGGGCTGAGGTTGCTGATTACTGTACTTATTTAAAGGAGGGAAAAAATATTCCTATTGGGAGAGATCAACTGGATAAATACTTCAGTGGTAAAGCACATGGCTTCAAGTTTCATTACTATTAAGAGTTCCCAGAGTAAGTTATAGCCTCCAGTTCATATGAGACCTCCATATGAACTGGAGGCTATGTGCTTCTTGGATTTTCTTCCAGCTATCTTTTAATTCTGAGTAAGAAACATGTGGAACTTTTAGTGAAATAAAAAACAGACATCATTCCTAACAATAAAAAAACCTCAGAACATTCCAATCACACGCATATTTTATAGTTCACTCAGATCACCATCATTTTACTCACTATGGAAACCATCTTCCCCATGATTCCAGTAGGTATTGCTTCTAGCTGGCAGTTTGCCCTATCACCACTGAAGGGTCCACAGAGATCTTTCAGGAGTTTGTCATCCAGATGTTTTGGACTGAAATTTTGGTACTCTCTGATCATTGGCCTTCCAGACTGTGAAGAGAATAAATGCTGGGGGACAAAATTTCTCGAGACTTGGGTTGTTTATGGCCACCAGTGTGACTCAGCACAATGTAGCACAATGAGTCATTAATAAGACACAGATTTAACTGTATCTAATTTATTTAATAGATTAAAAGGGCGGTTATATAGAAAAGGAAGTGGACAGTAACAAAAGGTTAAAAGCTATGACACTGGAAGATGAGCCTCTCAGGTTGGAAGCTGCCCAGTATGCTTCTGGGGAAGAGCAGAGGGCAATTACAAGGAGCTCCAGAAAGAGTGAAGTGGCTGGGCCAAAGCTGAAAGGATGCTCACTGTGGATGTGTCTGGAAGTAAAGGAAAGTCCAATGCTGTAAAGAACAAGATTGCATAGGAACTTGGAGTGGAAAGTCTATGAATCAAGGAAGCTGGATGTGGTCAAACATGAGGTGGCAAGATTGAACATTGACATCTTGGGACTCAGTGAACTAAAATGGATGGGAATGGGCGAATTTAATTCAGATTACTACTATATCTACTACTG
>JANHZU010006512.1:224310-237214 GCA_032468055.1 Acrochordus granulatus | reverse complement strand
GCCTCTTGATGAGGGTGAAAGAGGAGAGTGCAAAAACTGGCTTGAAACTCAACATTAAAAAAACTAAGATCATGGCATCTGGTCCTATCACTTCCTGGCAAATAGAAGGGGAAGAAATGGAAGCAGTGGAAGATTTTACCTTCTTGGACTCCAAGATCACAGCCATGAAATTAAGAGATGCTTGCTCCTTGGGAGGAAAGCTATAGCAAACCTAGACAGCAGAGTAAAAACAGAGGCATCATCTTGATGACAATGATCCATATAGACAAAGGTATGGTTTCCCCAGTAGTAATATGCAGCTATCAGAGTTGGATCATAAGGAAATCTGAGTGCCAAAGAATTTATTCCTTTGAATTGTAGTTCTGGAGAAGACTCTTGAGAATCCTCTGAACTGCAAGGAGATCAAACCAGCCAATCCTAAAGGAAATCAAGTCTGACTATTCACTGGAAGGACAGATACTAAAGCTGAAACTCAAATACTTTGGCCACCTAATGTGAAGAGAGACTCATTGGAAAAGACTGCGATGCTGGGAAAGATTGAAGGCAAAAGGGGACAACAGAGAATAAGATGGTTAGATAGGATTGTGGATGTGATGGGTGAGGATTTGGGCAGACTCTAAGATGCATTGCAAGACAGAGAGGTCTAACGTCCTGCAGTCTGTGGGGCCATGAAGAGTCAGACATGTCTGAGTGATTGAACAACAATAAGAACAATATTAAAAAGGATAGGTACATATTCCAATTTCATTGCATACACAGTGAAATAGATTGATCTGTAAATGCTAGTTATGTCTCCTGTGATGGGAAGTGGTTCTCAGGACTTCAAGGTAGATTTTTTTTCCAACTCTACTTGGAGATACTTTGGCCTTCTACAGAGAAAACAGATGTTTTATCACTAAGCTAAAACCCTAAACTAGTGGATGGAACATTCATTCCTTTATTGGGATGAGAGTTCTTCTGGGAGATTGGAAAGGATTGTAAGGGACAGTTGGCTCCACCTCTTATAAGATGACAAAATGTTATTTTTAGCAGTTTTTCCTTCAAGTTTTAGTTTTGCTTTAAGGCACATGAATGTTCTCAGCAGGAATGTCACCTAATATATTCCTGGTGTGAGTAACTCAAGACCACCATAGCTCATTCTTTCATGAGACTGAGCAGTAGCAATATCGGTGCCAGTAAACCAATGTGGAAAGAGCCATTGCTGAAAGCAAAGTATTTGGGAACTTGCCAATATATATCATTTAGGGATCTATTTTCTCAACCCACCTCAGATGTCATGGAAAGTTAGGAAACATATTATGAAAATCATTTCCATCTCATGTTTCTTCATAAAAACTTGGAACAGCATATCCCAACCCAACTCATATTTTTTTTTCATAAGGACTGTATGTGATATTTGTGACTAATAAAAGTAATTATAACAAGAGGGTCAAGGGAGTTTCTTAACTATCTGATCTTAGTTCTATTATGTATCACACTGTTATTAAGACAAAGGTTTAGACAGGAAAAGAGCCAGTCTGGTTTAGTGGTAAAGGTGTTGGCCTAGAAACCAGGAGACTGAGTTCTGGTCCTGCTTTAGGCATGAAAGCTGGCTGGATGACTTTGGGCCAGTCACTCTTTCTCAGTCCAACTCACCTTACAGGGTGTTGTTGTGAGGAAAAGAGAAAGAGGAAAGAGTAGTTTGCTGCCTTGAGTTATTTATAAAAATAATAAAAGCAGAATATGAATAAATAAATGGACAATGGAGCTAGGATGGTAAAGAATTCCTTAAAAACAGAGCTGCCCATCTTTTTTTAGGAAAATGACCCACTATCATAGGTGATATCAGGAGACACTGCTAGGATATATCTGGAGACACTGCTCAACTATAGATAATATAATCTAGATTCAGGTGTATTTATATGTGTGTATCAACACGATAAAAAACAGAGACTGGAATTAAAAATCACTCATTCTTTGCCCAGCTGGAATTGTGGTTGTGGAGAAACCAGATTGAGGGAAACCTAGGTATGCTACCTTGAGCTCCTGAATAGAAAAATGGGATAGGCATCTAGCAAATAACTAAACTTGTCATAGGAACACCATAACCTGGACCAGTGGCTTATATAACTAACCCAAAGGATTAGTTTAGCTCCAAACATAACCAAGTTATTTGGAGTTAAATAGATCATCTATTATCCATCCATCCCTTATGTATCTAGCAAATATCTCTATCTCTTCAAGACAAAGCCAACTACAGCAAACTCACTTTATAAGGTTGTTGTGAGGAAAATAGGAAGAGGAAGGAGTATTATATATGCTTGTGACCTTGAGTTGTTTATAAATATAATAAAGGCAGGATATTAAATAAATAAATAGATAGAAACAAAAGCACAAAAATAAGGAAATGGCAGCATTCCTGTGGTGGCTGGTAGGACTTAGAAAATGGTCATGTCTCAATTAGTTGGATCATTAGAAATCACTTGCAGCTGACCATGGTATAACCAAAGGCATCAGCACCTAATTGAATCAGCTGTATGATGCAAGATCAGCCAGATAAAGGAACAAGTGTTGTCTTTCCACCACTTTTATGCAGGTTGAGGAATTTTCCAGATGAGATGCTTAAGCTGCTTACCTCTCCTCTTGAGTTGACTTCTTCTAGGTTTCCTGATTTAAGTTCATTGCTCATGAACTTGAAAATTACCAAAAGAAATCCCTTCATCTTCCTTTCCTTCCAAAGTTGCTCCAACCTGGAAAAAGTGAATGCTTGGAATTTCTGACCAATCACAGAAAAGTGCTGGTGTACAGGGTAAAAATGTGACTGTGGGTCAGTGGCTACAAAGTTAAGTTGCAAATCAGAAAAAATACAGTTCAGACAATGATTGGTCAGTATGTCTGTAAGAGGTGTTGCAACAATGAGAGAAAGTTGACCATACTTCATGGGTCAATATAGACCCATAAAGAAACACATGCTGACTTGTGTGTTTGTGTATCTTTCACTCCTGAGGAATCGCATGGGTTGGCCAATGCTCCACCCAACTGGCTGATGAAAAAACACAAAAAAATCAATGCTCCTTTAATTTTTCATTCTTGCTTTCCCTGTCCCTCATTTGTTTTCTGGGAAATAAAAATAAACAAGGCAATTGCACAACAAAACAACAAAAGGCTCCTTCCCTGCCCAGCAATCAAAAGTATTTGGAGAGGGACAGTAGAATTGCAGAATACTTTGACCCCAGGAGGGAGGGGGAAGCTATTATTATCACTGTCAATGGAAATTAGATTTCTTGGCCTTTTAAAACCAATGAATCATATTAAAAGAAAAAAAAACTAAGTTGCTGGATATGAACAGAATAGATGATCTGGCTGACTGTCAGTCAAAAAAGCAAAATTGTGATTTTGTTCCTGGTATGTTTGCCAATGAGCTTTAGATCCATTTTTAATTTTTTTATTATTTTTCAGGGGAAGGAAGGGAGGGAGGCAGGGAGTGAAGAAGGAAGGAAGGAAGTTTACATGTATAATGATAATTCATCTGGTCATATTGCAGGTCAGCCAAGGCATCTGATTAAACCAACTTTGGCATCCCACTTCTATAATTCAGGGGCATTTTTTTCTACGTAAGGTGAAAACATGTGCTCCTTTCCATTCTGAAAAAAAAAACAACCTAAGACCCTTCAACTTGAAGAACCTGTTCTACATCCTAGGGATTGTGATCTCCTTTGCATAAAAATGAAGGCCATTGAGCAATATTCTACCAAACAGTATCTTGGATCAAAGCAGATTTTTATGTTGGTACCAATTAGTTAATATTTTATGAAAAGTAACTCAAAAGGGGTGAAGAAAGAGATCGCAGAGAAACATGATTTAGGAAAAAAGGATAAACCTCACAATCCCAGACACAAAATCTTTTAATGCAATCTCAGAATCATTGTAGCATTGTACTTAATCTCCCTGCTCAACAGGATGAGATTTAACAAGAGGAAATGAGAAAGGTTACATTTGGGGAGAAAAAAAGTTGTTTCCTTATATTGCTTAATCAGGCCATGCTAGGTTGGACCCTATGGGAGACAGAGCCCTGGATAATTTGGACATTTGGTCTGAGCCAGTAAGTCATTGTGTAGTTTCTTTTCAGGTCAAGGTTAAAAGATGAATTTTATAATCTGTACATCTCAAGCTTTATTTATGGTTAAACATTATTGCTTTAATCAAACAGATTTACAAAGCACTAAGTGTTCTCGCTGTGTGTATTTTTTTTAATGAATTTGGTCAATAAATGATAATCTTCCTGTACCAGCCACTTTCTGTCAGCGCTCATACCACATTTATAAACATCTTTTCACCATATTGAGAAACACTGAACATTTAAAACAAGAAATACTAGTTTTCTCATTATCAGATGCTGAGTGTGATATCTTATGTGATAATCTTTTTTGTGATATCATCAGTGTGATATCTTCAATTGCATCAAAGAGGTTTCTATCCATCAAATCATGTAATATTAGAGGAGATCTTTGGAAATCTTACTCACATACTCTTTGAGTATGTAAGAGCTCTTGACATCTTCATCTACTATTTGTTGCAAGACCTCCCAATAAATGATAAACAAAGAGTTCATATGCTGAGCCTTCCTGCCTAGTGATAATGGTGTAATCCAAATGTTTGAATGACTGAAGGCTGAAGAAGGTTTACCTAGACTGTGTTGATGAGCAGGTGTCTGGACATTTATTATTTTTTCACAATTTAATTATACTTTTATTGAAAGTTTTTAGATAATTGATAAATGAACCAATGTATAAAAGAAAAATAGAAATATAAAAGTGCTGAAAACAGATAAAGAAAAAATTAAAAAGTAGCTTTGGATCTTCTTTACAGCAGTTACAAACTTTTAAAATTTCTCTCCCTTTAGAACTACATGATATAGTCTGTTTCTTCCTGTCTTCATCCCTTTTTAATCAGCAAACCCAATATCAACAGTGTCCATAAAAGTTTTCCAGTCTTTTATAAAAGTATTTATTGGTTCATTCCTAATTAAACAGATTAATTTTGCCATTCTGCAAGTTCTGCAGTCTTCACAATCCAGTCCAACATTGTGGTTAGTTCTGTATTCTTTCACCTTTGTGCATAGGTTCCACCTTTGTGCCTTGCTGCAGTTACTACAGATATTTATTGTCTACAGCAGCCTGTCCTGCTCTGGTGCCGGCCTGATAGAGTGGGCTTCTGAACCATGAACATCCAACATACAGAGAGGACATCAATCAGGGAATGACTGGTTTTGCCTATTGTAATTTAGGCACTTCTCTACATGATAAGAGACATAAATATTCAGTATGAGAAGACTTATCTATGCATCTGAAAGTAAAGAGTCTAAAAATGCAGAATAGTCAATGCCTTTTTCCTTTTCTTCCTTGCATCTGACAACTGTGCAGCAGTGAGCCATACAAAAAGACTAACTATACCCCTCTGATCAAAGCCAGAGCCAATGTGACAAAATTTAAGCCAGTATTTTATTTAAACATTGCAACTATGATACTCCTAATAAAGAATGTATGTTCTACCGTGAGACAGAATGCTGGGAGGTCTAATTCCACCCACTCTCTCTTCACGTTTTAAGTCCTGAAATGGCTGCAGCATCATGACAATTCGATAGCACCTTTATAGCGTAAATGTGGGCCAGCGTGGAAACGTGGCATTTGCATAATGAGTTTGCATGGACCCACAGATGACAGTTGAATGAGCAGCTTGCCAGGATGCTAAGAGAAAGCGATGGCTGCACACCCCAATGAGATAAGCTTGTTGATCGCTTAGGTTTACTGACTCTTGAATCTCGATTCCAAACAGAATCGACATTTAGAAAAAGCCTCCCACATTCACGGCCTTGGGTGAATTGAGCCTGGGGCCAGAGAGGGGATTAAAAACACACCTCATTTGAGAAAAAGGATAAAATAGCAGGATAGTAAATGCAGTATTATATGCTGTCTCCTTTTACTGAAAAAATATTGGCCAAATGCAAATAGATCGCACTTATCCTCCCTTGCGCAGGGCATCCCAAAGGTGTAATTATTTTTTTATTGTTGTTGAAAATCAGATGTGTCCGAGACGAACTGATATGCTTGCCTTCTGATAGTCTTTTGATATGAGTGAGGATTGCACAGGGAGAGATAAGGCATTTTTTTGACATAAGCTTCCTTTTAACAGGTGAGGAGCCTGCAATGTTCCCACTGTGAGAAGGAAACGGAACTCTCCCTGTCATTCAGTCTTCCTGCCTTCTGCAAGGGCAAAAGATTTAAAATCACAATCAGAACAAAAGGTGAGAAATTGCAGTGAGCTCAACACAAAGATCAAAATGTCACAGGAGGCGCCAACCGATTCAGGAAAGCAATTCTTCCAGGATGCACAAGGTCCTCCTAATTGAAGAACCAAAGGTCCTCCCCCTCCCTCCCAGACCGCCACCCCCATCCTCAATGTCAAGTAAATGCAAACAAGGTGCTTAACCGGTTTTCCTATCCAAACTGATTGGGAGGAAAGGCTCAGGTGATCACCTCCAACAGCTGATGACTGTCTATTCTTCTCTTGGAATAAACCACACCTCTGATTCAAGCAACTGAGTTCTTCATTTCTGGCTTGGAAATGATCCTGGAAAGATTTCTTTCTAATGCTACCAATGAGTTTTTTTTTAAATCTGCGGTCATATATAATTCCTTTGTACATTTCGAACTAATAATTGGATTCAAAAACTGGGCTAAGCCATAGCCTGTTTTGGGCTTGGTGCTTTGTACGAACCCCGTCTTCATGAATTATTCACCAAGCAACGAGTAAAACAAACTATGCTTTAATATGAGAATCCAGACAAAAGGAAACATCCAAAGGATCGTACTTTGAAATCAGATTAGCTGAAGTGGGTAATGTGTTTGGCATTTTCGAAACAATTCACTTTCTCTGCTGAATAGCCACTGCCTATCTGTCCTGGAGATTCTGTACACTACAGAGGACGTACTCCTAGCCAGGTTTATGGGCTTTTTTTCCCTATATAACTGTGGTTTTCTTTTATGTCATTTTCCAAATTGGAATGCAGCAAGTCTGGCCTTTAGGGAGGAATTGTACAAATGAGAGTTTGTAGAAAAAAAGAGAACAAGATGAGTTCGTCAATCATCTGTCCGTCTCTATCAGGAAAGAACTGGGAAGTTAAGATCACCCTACTGTCTCTTCTGAGGAATGAACTCCACTCCTGGAACCTGTTATATTAAGTGGGTTTTTCTAATTAATTTATGGTACCTGTTTGTGCCTGAGTTTTGTGAGTTTGCTGTTTCTTTCCCCTTGGATCCCACATCCCCAGTCTTTGCCTCATGGAAACGGCTTTATTTTTATTGCTTTGATATAAGTTACTCTGGAAATGTTTTTTTCCAGATAAAGAACAGGATAATATGCTTTTAAAAAATAAAGCCAGCTAGTCAGCTTGAAAGACTTATAACTTAGTTTTTGATTTCAGCAGCATATAAATCTATAAATAAACTTGAGTATGCTTGCTCAGCGTAATTCAATAGAAATACTGTATTATTGGATCATTTAAAATATTTTATTTTCAAGGATTCCCAGTAAAAGAGTGATATTAGGCTGGCTTATCCTTTTTACTCCTCCAGCCTCCCCAGATAGGGAGATCAGTTATTCCATCTTCTTGTTCTTTTAATTAACTATGCAATTGTGTAGCTGATACAAGGGGAAAGGTTCATATCAGCTAAATAAAACTAATGAAGCCAACCTCTAGATACAAAAATTATTTGATTGGCACTAGGATACTATAAGGTAAACCACAGAAAGCCCAATTTCCAATAAAATCACCAAGTTAATTTTTTTTAAATAAAATCTTAGATTTCAATGCAGAAAGGATGATTTGAGAATGATCATTTAGGGGCCTCCAGTTTGGAAGTGCACAAGAAGGCCCTTTGTCATCTTCTTGCTATTTTCTCCTGAACATTTATTTTTGATTGACAGTCCCTAAGTTTGGTCTACTCTTAACAGTGCCTCCAAAAGTAGCTGATAGTTTCTCCTCATGCTAAGAGGCCTAAAAAGATAGATTTCAGTTTTTCTCTCCCAGAAAAGCATCTCCCATTAATTCTTATAAATCTCTGAGTTTGGCGGTATATAAATTTAATAAACAAACAAACATGGGCATAGTGCATGTGTGGGAGGGGTCTCCATCCAAAGTCTGAAAATGTAAAGCTTTACTTATTTGTGTTTTCTGTAAATATTATTTGTCCTTTCTGCATTGAAATGGTAGTAAAAGTGGTTCATTTTCAAAAAGGAAATAAAACAGTTTCAGTGTAATCTCCTTCCATGTGTAGAATTACTAGCTGGCTTTATTTTTTAAAAGCACTTGTCCTTCCCATGTGCAGAATTAAGTGCAGTGGAACTCAGATTGAGAGCACCTTGGTGCACGAGATTTTCGCAAGACAAACAAAATTTTTAAAGAAAATGTATTTCAGTTGACAAGCGGCAACTCGCAAGACGAGCACACCATGAGCTCACATGGAAAATCTCACAATGGAGCTGACGGTTCTCCTCTCTCACTGCGTAAACAGCATAAATTAAGTGAAAGGCGTTCAAGAGAAGGAACTCCGGAGACTCAGGCTCCAGATTCTCCTTCCACAGAGCCCTCTGCCCCCCCCCATCCTCCCTCTCGTCTCCCTCATGCCAGCTGGGACTCTTCTCAAAGCGCACGCATGCACACACACACACAAACACACACCCTCATCACCTGGCGCCATCCAACCCGTCCCCTGCTGCCCATCTCTTCTCCCGTCTCATAGCATGGAGGCAGGTTAAGACAAGAAACATTTCCAAACCGCCTGGGAAAGACCCCTGGAAAGATATTGAGGGAAAAGGGAAAAGGCCATTTTGCCTCGAGCGGCAATGGCAGCGGATCCTCCGATCCAGCAGGGGGCACTGGACAGCAGCTGGCCTAGCAGCAGCCGAGGCTAGAATCTGCCTCGAAGCAGATCCGTAAGTGCTGGTTAGTTTGCTCTATTTCTGCTTTATATCGTGTGTTAATAATTGTTACTTGTTTCAGATGTTAGGGACAATCATTTCTGCATAAAATTCCATTGAAAATTATTTTTTTGTGAATATTTTTGCATGGAATGGATCATCTGACTTTCCATGATTTCCTATGGGAAACCTCACTTCAGTTTGAGAGCATTCTTCCAGAACAGATTAGTCGTGTAATCAGAGGTTCCACTGTATTTGGATTAAGCTACTTTTTTGAAGAATATATTTTGCAGGACCCTGAGATAATGATTATATGATATTAGACCAAAGTTGACAAATACGATTTTAAAAGACAAATCTTTTGCCCTTGTTGGAAAGTCAAAACTGATCTAGGAAGCAATTAATATGGTGGCGGATGAAGTTTTTGGAGTTTCCATTTAAAATGAGGAAAGAAATACAGAGTTAATTTATACCTGCAACCAATTTTATTAAATTGCTGGCTTTACATTTATATGGTTTTCTCATATTCAGCCAAACAATAGAGTGGAACATACTTCTAACTAAATGAATTGAAGATCATAGAGGGAATCCTCTTCCTTTTTTTAAACAAAAAACTGCAGAAACCCAATTTACCTGAAATTCAGCCAAAAAGATGAAAAGACAAGGAATACTGAGGCTGACCTAATAATCATACTGATATTCATCTTTAAATCTTACTTGCAGTGATTTTTTTAAAATTAAGAATCCAAGTTTTGTCCACATATGCTTATGTATCTAGTACTTTTGAGTGATAAACAGAATGTCAAATTTTTCATTCACATTAGCAATTATCTGTGAAATTTAACTACTGTATTGTAAAAGTCTACTAGCCTTTTATTTAACAGTGCTTTAGAAACTATCAATTCCAAACTTGAAAAGAGCGTGATTGCCCAAGAAATAATCTGGATAATTTAACTTTGCATTTTAGTCTTTAATAAGAAAGAGTTTCACTTATAAAAATAGTATGTTGGGAGCTTTGATACATAGAGCTTTTGTAAATCCTTTTGATTATATAAATAATAAAACTTCCTATTCATGAAAAAAATGCTGATTTCTTTTGGTGAGATACAGTATCAAGAGGATCCATGATTCCTTCTAGATCTAAGACGGGAAATTGCACTTGTTTTTCAAACCATCTGGCTACTGTGAGAAGTTGCAGCTCATGAAAAGCACGGCCAATAAATTGCAATCCAATTGGTAAGCCTTTTCCTGAGAGGGCTGAAGGAACACTTACAGCTGGCAGCCCTGAAAAGACAAACAAACCTTTCTTTGTATTGTTTGATAAGAGATACATTACAACAGGAAAAACAAAGCAAAAGCATCTCTCCCTCTTGAAGGCAAATACTGTATTTAATCTAGTAACTTCTCAGACTACCTAATCATATTTTTTAAAAAAACCTTCATTCTTTCTTAAAACATTTTGTTTTATAGGCATTGATAATAAGAATTCATAATCAGATAATATAATGATTTAACTCTAGATCTCCAGTGTTTTAAAATAAATATGGATGATTGATGCAAACTGTCCTTTACTGGGGCATGAACGAGCTTTCATCATCCCAAAATATCCTTCTAACTATTCATAACAATACTCTTAGGTGAGAATTCCTAATATACTGAATATAATTTCTCATTTATGTTAAATTAAGTCCTGCTTGGATAAACTAATATGAAAAATCACTTAAAAATATTTGTTTTTTCCCCATGTAGGTTTCATCAAATGGGTAAATTCAGCTTAAACTTTATCTATTTTTCCATACTTGCTAAAGTAGACAATTTGTTAACATATAACACTCAAAGACACAAGAGATCATGCTTTGGCAGAATACTGGTGTGATCAAACATCACTGTTCTTCTTGATACAATCTACTATACCTGTCTCTCCAAAACTGAATGCTGAAAGTCTCCATGTATTGTATAAAGGCAATTGCTGCCTGAACTTAATTCAAGAAATAAAGATTATCTCTAAACTTCCACTTTTTTTACCAGCCATGTTGGCAGCCTGAGTGAAGATATCATCCTGTGCACTGCGAGTCCTGTTGTCTTCCTTGATGAATTCTTGATACAACATAGCTGGCTTCAAGGTAGTTGGGGTGAGCAGAATATCCACACCACAACAAAAGAGTTTTGCAAAATCAGTGGCTATAAGTCTTCTCACTTTCTGAGCTTTGATGAAATAATTCTCATAATTCCTAAGGATAGGGAGAGGAAATCCCATAAGAACCAGAAATGGAATCATTATTCTGGTTTTCCAGTTAGCTAGGCAATTGGTGGATGGCTATAAATTGAAGCAGGACACTCATTTTTCCAAATCGATTCCTAAAACAAAATCATGAGTCAACACATTGTGATATTGGCTTCAACTTGGCAGTAGGGCAGTATTCCTTTTAATGTACAGTCTGAAAAATGAAGTTTATTGATAGAGATAGACATAAAATACTGTAACAAATACTCACAATTCAACCATGCATCAAATGCAGAGCTAAGTAATATTTTACTGTACCTTGAAATATAGTTCTGAATCTTAACATGTTTCTTTCAGCTTTGCTGCCAAATACATCTATTTTTCCAGCTAGTTAGCAGTGTTCTTCAGTTTCTAGACTTTTCCATACTGATGCCCCTAGACACTTTCATACTGCAGTTCCCAAATTCCTATCAGGACACCCCCAGATCTTGGACTGTTTCTCTTATTATCAGGCCATCTTTAATCATCTGGCATCACTCATCTATATAGCTGAGCTTCAGATATGAAAGAGAACAGGCTACTGAGCTTCAGTGCCCAACAGTGATCACTACTGCCTCTGCTTATTAGTAATGCTGGGCATTACAATTAGCAACATCTGGAGGGCTGCAAATTCTTTATGAAAAGAATAGATGAATTTTGGGAATTAGGAACTACATGCATCCCTGATATAAAGATACAAAATAACTTTTTGGATGGAAATTTTAATTCAACCAGAAGGTTCCTTTTATTCAGTCATCTTAATGGGACTTGTTACAAGGGAATGTTTTAGTAAACAAGTCTGCATTTACATAGGTAAAATTAACAAATTTAACAAATAAAATAAATTATCATCAAAGAGAGACAAAAGAAAGAAAAAAACAAAATGACCTACTGGATTATGCAGAATTTTAGGACGTAACTGTTTTACCGATATTACTTCTAAAGCCACATCAGCAATATGAATAGTGCTTTAAGATGATGAAAAAATCTGGTCAGCACCAGTAATTAATTGAAAAACAAACAAAATAGTGGCTTTGTAATTTGAGCTTTAAAATTGTTGTGGGGAAACTAGGAGGAAGGTGTGTTAAGTATGTTCACCACCAAGAGTTATTTGTAAAAATAATAAAGGCAGGATACAAATAAAAAAAATGTACCAGACTTACTGTTTTAGCAAGAAGTAGTTCCCTGATAGAATTCTTCCCCTTACAACATCATTAAAACCTTCTTGGCGTGTTGCTGCAATCAAAGCTTCTGTAGACTGATCAGCATTGCTGCGATGTCCTACCACAAGAAGCAATAAGCAATTGACAGATACATCCCCAAATAATTGAGTTATTACCTGATTAAATTATAGGATCCCATTCAGCATAAAAGGTTATCAAAGGCTGACCTGTTACTGCTGCTAAACTTTACACTTCATTGCTCATCAACCCAAAAAGCTAAACATTTCACTTGGGTTTTAACAGCTGCCAACTGCTGTAACAACAAAGCTAATGGAGATGACAGTATTTGAGCTGAACTATTTAAAATCCTAAAAGATGATGCTCTTAAAGTGCTGTACTCCATGTGCCAATAATTGGATAAAAGGTGAAACGTCTTCTACTTGAAAAATACAATCCAGATGCCTGTTTTTTAAACTTTTGTTGCGATGCAATTACCCTGGACGAGTGAGAGTCTTCACAG
>JANHZU010006512.1:125628-139382 GCA_032468055.1 Acrochordus granulatus | reverse complement strand
TCGTGAGTCGCGGCTTGTCTAGCGGAATATTTTTTGATTAAATTTTTTGCTCGTCCTGCGAGTTACTCGTCTTGTGAAGTACCACTGTAGTTTCTGTATATATTTGTATATTTCCTTCATTCGAGTAATATTACAAACTGTAATAAACTTAGAGCAACTTGCTGGATTCTCCAAGTTTTTCTCACAAGGTCAGTTTAACTGAAGTTGCATAATAATTCAATTTTCTTCTCAAGTCAAGAAACAGACATTTCAGGGATTCCTGAAAAGCTACTTTATTATTGAAAGATTGTCCAAACTTTCTTCTGCCCATTTCATACTAAACAAAATTAAGGTTGGTTTTTTGTTTCCTTTTCATGCTTCATTCTGTCTTGGAACTGTGCAATTTCTTGTCCAAGTCCCTCTTTCATTCCCCAGCTCTTATCAGGCATGAAAGACCAGGCCTATTCTTAAAGATTCCAATTAACTGATTTATTGCTAAAGCCTATACATAAACATCTTCTCAACTAATGATCAGCATCTTGGTACTAGTTAAGGTTCAATGGCAATGGGGAGGATTGGACTTAGTGCGTTTGTGGTTATGTCATGATTCTAGACTAATCCCTTTTTTCAACCCTCTTCTGATTCTGCCACCTCTTTTCCTACAGCTCTTAATCCCTTTACATATATAATAGGTCTGCTGTACAGACATAAGTTTTTAGACACTGTCATGAAATCCTTCCTCATAAAACGTACAGGAATCCTCATAACTTATTTGAATATATATATTTTTTTGTATGTCTTCAAGTCAGTCTTGATTCCTGGCAACTGCCTAGACAAGTCCCTGCAGTTTTCTTGGCAAGGTTTTTCATAAGTGGTTTGTCACTGCATGCTTCCTAGGACTGAGAGTGACTGGCTGGCCCAAGGTCACTTAGCTGGCTTTGTACCTTAGGTAGAACTAGAATTCACAGTCTCCCAGTTTCTAGCCTGATGTCTTATTACACCAAACTGGCTCCCTATTTGAAATAATAAGGGTTATAAAAATTCTTCACTAAGCACCCCAGTATTTTATTGTCACCATTCTCATATATCTCGATGATAATTCACTTTATGACTTCAATGAATAGCATCTGTAATCCTATTCCCAGGTAAGAAAGCACAACAACATTAGCTTGTTTTCTTTTACAACAATAATGCAGATATTTTTGTGAGATAGTAAATTCTGAAACTCATTTGCAAGGATGCTTAGAGTTTCATTGTATAAATATACAACATAAAAAAGATGTTTCATGTAAGAACTTTAATATGGTAACAAAGTCTTCTATCTGTAATATACCTGATTTGATGCAATTGATAGCAGATGCATACCATTGTATCAGGAAACTTGCAATATAGTCTAATACCTCCTCACCAGAGCTTCAGCCAATGTAAGGCTACTGCTGTGGCTATCACTAATTCAGAAGATTCTGATGGCAAGAAGAAAATCAAGCATATGAGGCTGATCTGGCTGGCAATCATCAAGAGCAATTGCTTCCACACTCATATGATGAGAACCAAGAGCTGAGGTCCTGCCCAGCCCTCAGGCATATCATACAAGCAGAGAAAAGGTGCTCTGTATACTTCCCAGTGAAGTCATTCTCAGCCTTCATTGGTTTCCTGTTAGAGACTATAGTTAAAATCCACTGTTAGCCAACAAGATGTCTCTCTCTCTCTCCAGACTCAGCACCTGAAGTTTTCAAACTCTTGCCTTGTAGAAGTTGGTCAATTTGAACCCAACTGGCTGACAACCAATCCACAATTTTTATATAGCTTTGGATCACAACATATAATATATATGCCTATATTATAATAGGCATAATATGCCTATTATAGGCATAATGCCTATGCATTATAGGCATAATGCATAGGCATTATGCCTATGCCTAACATAGGCATTTGCCTATGCTAGCAGGCAAACTCTAGCATAGTTGGGACTTCGTTGAAATATGTGTGTTTTTGCATACAGGTTCTTCCACCATTGCCTATACTTGCTTTTATACTTGCCTTAGCAAGTAGCTTCTATATCTGGTCAGTTATTTTCCTTTTATGCCCACCACTGAGTTTTGTGAACCAATTTATTATGTCCACTTTTTCAGCTATCTTGTGTTTCCCCCCCACCAAATCAGTTAGGATTAGGGTACAGTTATCTCTGAAAATTTAGCTACCCATCCCATAATCAAAACAAGGATTTGGGATAATCAATTACATCCATGCAGGTAAAAACTTTTCTGGACATGAGATTTTAACACTAGAAGCAAGAAAAAAAATGGAATGAGAATGTAAAAAATGAATAAGATTTATCTAAATCTTATCCCTTTTCTGATTAATTTTGGTAAGGTACCAATAATATCCAATTCTATCCTATAGACCATTTTGGACAAGTTCTATCTAATCTCCAATCTTTCTTTTTTAGGCAAGTTGTTGAGAAGATGGTTGTACTGTAGCATCAGAGACCCCCTAGAGGAAATAAATTATCTGAACTCTCTGTAGCCAAGTTTCAGGCCCAGACATGAGACTGAAAAGGCAATCATTGTTAAATTGTGCAGATGCAGTTCAGTGGTGAGAAAAGTAAGGTCCTGCATTTAGACTGGAAAAATTAAATGCACAGGTACAAGATTCTATGATTCTAAGTACCAAATGGAATATTTGGAGGCTTTTAAATCTTGCCATCTGAATTTTAATTTTTTGATGTTATTGTTAAGCTTTTGGCTTCACCTCAAAACCTTTCTCAAAACAAGGTGTTATAGGAGAAGATAAAGAGTCAGTAGATGTAAAATTGACTCATCACCATTTCCCACTGCTCCTCATTTCATTCAGTCCTAATCCAAGGGACTTTGTGGAGAAGAGAAGCGGAAGGAAATGGGCAGACTCACTACTCTCCTTTGGCAAACAGCTGCAAATTGCTTGAACACATTGCAAAGATCCTCAATCATCCAGTGAATCAAATGTATGTGAAGGCTTTTAAATCTTGTCATCTGGACTTTAATTTTTTGATGTTATTGTTAAGCTTTCGGCTTCATCTCAAAGTCTTTCTGTTTGACAAAAGAGAGTGGTGAGTCTGCCTGCCCTTTAAGACCACATGGTGCCTTTGATTCTGCTCATTTCTTTCCATTCCTCTTCTCCATGAAGGCCCTGGACTGGGACTGAATGAGATGAGGAGCAATGGGAGATGTTGATGAGCCAATTTTACATCTACTGACTCTTTTCCTTCTCCTTTAACAACTTATTTTGAGATTTGAGATTCAGAAGGATCTTGACAGATTTGAGCACTGGGCTCTATCCAACAAGATGAAATTTAGTGGTGAGAAAAGTAAGATCCTGCACTTAGGCAGGAAAAAACCAAATGCAGATACAGATGGGCAGTAACTGGCTCAACAGTAATGCCTGCGAGAAGGATCTAGATATCCTGGTGGACCACTGCTTAAGTATAAGTCAGCAATGTGCTACAATTGCCAAAAAAACAACAACACCCCAATATAGTCCTAGGCTGCATCAACAGAGAGATGGCATCAAGATCATGGGAAGTGATCTTACCTCTCTATACTGCACAAGTGAGGCCACATTTGGAATACTGCATCAGTTCTGGTCAGCATGATAAAAAAAGATGCTGGGGCCCTAGAAATAGTGCAGAGGAGAGCCACAAAGATAATAAAGGGTCTGGAGAATAAATCCATGAAGACCGACTAAAGGAACTAGGTATACTTATCCTGATGAAGAGAAGGCTTAGGGGAGACCTGATAGCAGTCTTCCAATTCTTGAAGAGCTGTCACATGGACAGGGTGTTAATTTATTCTCCTCAGCACTTGAGGGCAGGACAAGAAGCAATGGGTGGAAACTTGTCAGATGGAGAACCAACCTGAAAATAAGGAGCAATTTCCTGACAGTGAGAATGATTAATCAGTGGAACAGCTTGTCTCCCGGATTTGTGTGTACTCCAAGAAAAAAAATTATCCAGGACGCTATAAGGCCTCCTGCCTTGGGTAGGGAATTGGACTAGAAGATCTCGAAGGTCTTTTCCACACCCATGAATCTAAGACTGTATGATTCTATGTTCTTGGATATGACCTCTGGTGGAAATGGGATGGGGATTGTGCATCTATCCTTGCTACTTTTGACCTTTCAGCCATTGACAATAGTATCTTTCTAGACCAACTTCAAGGATTGGAAGTTTTGTACTGGTTTTCTTCTTTCCTCCAAGATGAGTTTGAATGGAATCCTTGGTGCTCTCTGAACTTGATGTTTTGCTTGCAGACATTTTGTTACCAGACTAGAGAACATTTTCAGTACCAAGGTTGGTTTCATTCAGTGTTGATAGGGATCGAATCCATGCCCATTCTTTATAGAATGCTTGGTGCTCTCCACACTCCTGTTTAGCATCTACATTTAACCATTGTCAATGAAGTCATTCAATGACAAGGGAAGAAGTATAATTAATATGCTGATGATTCCCAATTGTACATCTCTGCTGCAAATTGGCCAATGATATTATGGAAAATCTGTCCTGGTATCCACAGGCTGTGGGGTTCTGGATCAGGAAGAACAGGCTTATACTTTGCTGTTCAAATTACATTGGCTCCCATCAGAAGAGCTATCCAGCTTCTGAATGCAACTGGAGGTTTTGTTTGTCATCTTAAGGCCCTTAATGGCATGTGTCCTGAGATATTTGAGAGATTGCCTTTCCTCCAATTGTCTCCACCTGCCCCACAAGTCCAGCTCCAGGAGGGCATACTCCAGATCCATCTACTAAAGTATATCATCTAGTGTGCTTTTTGTGTCACTGAACCTTCCTTTCAGAACATCATCCCACCCCAAATTAAAACGGTCCCAATCCTGTTAGTTTTTTAAAAGGTCTTAAAACAAGACTACTCTTCCAGGTAAGGAGATCAGGCAGTTAGCCTGTGAGGTATTGTATGGTTTATCTTTGGTTGACTTTTTATTGTTTGTATCCTGCTTTTATTACATATACACATAACTCAAGGCAGCAGACATGTCCAGCACACCTTCCTTATCTTTCCCACAACAACAACCCTGTGTTGTTGCTCTATTTTTTATTGTTAAGATGATGTTTTTAATTGTTTTCAACACCCAGTTAAAACTAATAAATGGATATGTCAACTATATTCACTAATCTACCATCACCAATAAAACAAATAAATAGGTTGACCAATAATTGGTAAAGGCTTGAGATGCTACTTTTCTTAACCCTCTCACACACAGGACAAGCCTGGCAATAAACTCTCATCTTTTAACTGACACTTGGTGAATAAAAATGCCCAATGTAACTAACTGGGTTGTTTCAATGCTCATGTTTGGGACTATAGTACCATTTTCTGTAAAGGAGTTATTTTCCCAACAAACTTGCCCCTGGCTTCATTCTTTTTTTTCCTATTTGTTCCTACTTTGATCTGTTTCAGACAGCTCTCAGTCTATAATTTATTTTTTGTCTGATGTGCACTGACTAGAGGTCCCATTATCTCTCTTCATATAATGAAGAGTACAAAGCGGTTTTCCATAATATGCACCTCAGACAACTTTCATTTCTCCATTCTTCAAACAATCGGGCCACTACATATTTAAAAATAACTTTGTCATCCTTTTTAGAATAACTTTGTCAATTATGTCCATCTTCATTAGGAATAAATCAGTTCCAGTATCTGTAATACTGTTTAATGTCTTCTAATAAATTTTCATTTGTCTTCTGACAAATGTTCTCTTAAGGAATCCTTATTTCTTCAACTTTAGTGATGAGAAAGCCACAGTATCACTTTTTTCAACTCAGGAGATATGCTTTTTGTCATTTTGAATTTGTTTTCATATAGCTTACTCCATAACAGTCAACCTTCTTTTCCACAAAAGAAAGATGTCCTAGCATTGTTTAATTCTTTCTTTTGACTTTTCCCCATTTTCTGTAGGATTACATGGAGAGAAATATGACAACATATCTATGCAGCTGATCCAAATCACATAACTGTGTCATTTCTGCAACAATGTTTTGATGCACATGTAATTTTGATATCATTGTGGATTTTTACAGATGTCTTTGATCGAGACTAAATTCAGCTGAGGTTATGAACTTGTCTTGGCCAGTTCAATTGTCTTTTCTCTCTCAAACAAGGGAATGGCTTATTTTCCTCTATTAAGGACTTATAATAAAGTAAGTTAGAGACACAATTGGCCAATACTTTAGATAGGAATTTGTTTTTTAAGGAAATAACCAATAAAATTGTCAAAAATCGCAGGGGAGGGAGGTGAATTTGAGAGTGATTTGAAATGAAGATCCAGTTCATTAAAATTTAAAACTGGAAACCAAATGAGTCTATAATTCCTAACTATATTTTAAAGTGGACTTGGTGGTATGCATCTGTTTGTATGGATAATAAATCTGGGAAGCTGCTATGCAGGAGAATCTTAAGAGACCATCAAGGCACCTTTTCCCTTTAAAAATCTGAGAACAGAACACTATCAACTAATGCTACGAATCTCAGCTGTGGGTAAGATAAGAGTTTCTGCCAAGATAAAACAGCCCACCCACGTTTATGTACCATTTAGGATTGCAAGTGGAAATACCACATTCTTGGCTAAAATTTAATTAGCTTAGTTGCCAAATACATAATGATGTAACAACGTTGTCTGTACATGACTCTGGACTAACACAAATAATTTATATGTACAACTTTATATATGCACACCCTGTGTGTTTTTATTTCTGTTTTTAGCTTTCTTTCTTTTTTCTTCTTTTATAATTTTTTTTGGGGGGAGTTCTATTTAATTAAAAATGGGAAAAAGTTATATGGAAGTGTCCATTAAAACACTGATAATAAATATGGAAAAGGCATCAAATTTCTTTTAACTGCTTTTTGGAGGACTTGGATTACAGATTAAAACACATTTCAACAAAAACAAAAGAAGTTGATACCAGTAACACTGAAACTAAATGGAAAATGCAGTGGGTGTCATTCTTCTCTTCAAAAATTATTTTTTGTGAACCTAAGAAGGATAGGCTACTAGACTTGCAGTGCAAAAATTCAGACAACCACTAGATAACAGTAAAGAATTTTCACTTTTTTTTGCCATCTAGTGATTATCTAGAGTTGTGCAGTCCAGATCTGGGATCTAAATAAAAACTACTGACATTCCCACATTTTTTTAGTCAGACATTGTCCGATCAGACTTACTGGTTACAAAAAGGAAAAGAAAAGAGAGAGTTTATTTCTGAACCAAAAGTATTCTGATATAAGAACTATTCTCTGAAACAAAAGATAACCTTAAGATTGTTACTATTATTAGTTTTTTATTTTACCTTTTTATATAATTCAAGGCAGTGAACATACCTAATACTTCTGCCTATTTTCCCCACAACACCAGTTTATTTATTATGCAGTCTAAAGAAACAAAATGAAGGTTGTGTTCGTGAAAGTAATAGAAAAAGGCTGAAAGACAGAGAATAGCAACAAAAATGGTAAAACATGCCTATTCTAATTTTGCCATACCTAACAAAAACCAAATTCTTTATCCCAGTCTGACAGCTGTAATCTTTATTTTTTCTTTAATTAAAAATACAATCTTTATTCTGAAACACATTTAGAAAGGTTTAAGTTAAGCAATAAATTTCACATTAGAACAAAAAAATTAAGAATACTGCCTTACCATTATGATGTTAGCTCTATTTCACTTTTTGGAAAACAGGATAGGATATAAGAGATGAAGTCATGTGTACACTAATGTAACACATCAACAAATCATCTCTGTCCCTCCCACTCTTACGTTAACTTGTTATTTTTATGCTTAGAGAATCTCATAAAGAAGAGTCCCAAATAATACTCCATTTAAGATGAAAAATAGGTTAAAACACCGACAAAATGCAAAGTTGAAAAAAGCTAGTACTTTTGGAAAAAGCAGCAGAAACTGGATTTGAAGAATAAGAGATAAAACACAGAATGATCACTGTTAAGGTTCTAAATCTATAAGCAAATATATGATTGGTATGAATTTGTGGGCAGCTTAATTATATTAAGCTTAATTCAAAATTTACCAGAATTATATACAAGTTCATTTTCATTTCTCCCATATTACTCAGAGAGTCATATTTTACATACAGTATTTTAAATATTTTACCTTTACCTATTTTAAAGATCAACCTAAATGTTAATCTAACCTTAGTACTGAATGCAGTAGATATCAGGATCCCTGCATAATGTTATTCACATTTCCATGAAAAACAATAGCTGCAAATGAATATTCAAGCGATAAATTTATTAACCTATGTTTGACAGCTAGCATATAAATGAGCACATAAATCATAGTATTTCTACGTAGCATTTATAAGTGATTAAACAACATTGAAAATTTCAATAAAGCCCTACTATTGTAAAAAAAAATCAGTTTGTCAGGAAACAATTGGGAATGGGCTCAGAGTTGCTAATTACTGGTTTTACATATCTATGTTTTGCAATTTTGCATTATCTTCAATCTCTTCCTATGATTGAAAAGATGTTAATCTTCCAGAAATGAGATGAAGAAATATGGTGATTTCATTGTTTTTTAATGAAATTTCCATCTTACTAGAAATGATAAAGCTTATGATGAATCTATTGTTTATGAAGGTAAGCTTATTATTTTCCATAATGTCTAAGATAAAAATAATCTCCCAAGGATCATGCAGTTTTCTTGGCATGAATAAGGATGTATTCATATACTTCATCGAATCTGCAGCCCTAATTTTACTTGATAGCAGTCTGCTGTCCATGTACTAATTAAGCACTGATAGGTTGGGCCAGATATTGCCATCTGCTGAGACCATAATATCTACCAAGCGCAAGCACAGGAGTAGCTGCAAAGTTAAATCAGACTGAGCAGACTTCATTCCATGACTATTTTATAGGTAAATAAATAACCAGAAGATATGATGAAGTACAGACAAAAATATAACAGTGCTAATAAAATCATGAAAGACTATACAGAATTGTGATTAAATAATTGACATATATAAAATAGAGCTATAAAGTTTAATACAGAACTCATTCAAACCTTTCATATATTGTTAAATCTAACTGTATAAGCTATCTGTTGTTCTATCTTCTCAATTTTGATACAGTATGTGATTTCAATACAATGATATTATATTTTATTCATCATATTTCTAAGCCACTCATCCCCCTCAGAGAAGGACCTAAGTATGATATACTTAGGTTCTTAATATTTTATTATTAAGTACTGTATAGTAGGGTCTTGAATACAGATAAGAGAAAAAATGAATATTCTATCAAGATTAATTACAATTTAGATATTACTGTTACAAGCATGATTACTATGACTTTTCTTCAAAATTAAACACAACGTTCTATTTAGAATAGAAATGAAAAAATGAAGGAACATAATCAAGATATTTGTTTTATAATAAACAAAGTTGTCTGAAGTTAAATTGTTGTTGTTCAGTCGCGTAGTCATGTCTGACTCTTCGTGACCCCATGGACTGCATTACTCCAGGTCCCCCTGTCTTGCACTGCCTCCCGGAGTCTTCCCAAGCTCACACCCATCACACTGACTATGCTACCTATCCATTTCATCCTCTGCTGCCCCCTTCTCCTCTTCCCTTCAATCCTTCCCAGCATCACAGTCTTTTCGAATGAGTCCTCCCTGCGCATTATGTGGCCAAAGGACTTGAGCTTCAGCTTCAATGTCTGTCCCTCCAGAAAGCAATCAGGTTTGATTTGCTGTAGGGCTGACTGGTTTGACCTCCTCCATCCAAGGGACCAAGAGGCCAGAACTCTATTCACCGCTTTGCAATCAATGTGCAATGTGCTCAAAGGCACCCTTCCAGTGGGCTTTTGCTCACCAGCCTGCTATGAAATCAGATAGGTCATCTGTTACACCACAAGATGGCATTTGGAAGGCTGAGAATTCATAGATTATAACCCTCTTTTGCATGTTGGGTTATATTTTTATGAATGGGTCCTTCAGGATATGGTGCAGGCAGGAAGGCAAGGTTTCAGCCAACCATACCATCATGGAGATTATCGCCATCTCAGGGGTCACTAATGTCAAGCGTTTGATGAGAACCATACTCCTAAAGGTGAGATTCTGCTGACCATCCCCAGGCTGCCTGGTTCTGCTTCAGTTCTTCCTTATTCTTGCTGCTCCTTCAACTGCTTTATCTGAGTATGTTAAGAGTGATCTGAGAGAAAGCTTTCAGGGACTGTGCAGAGAGAGAGAGAGTTATGAAGTAGAACAGCCCGAAATGTCTTTTGTCTGGTAATGCTAAGAGCACCAGCCTGGATGTTTAGCCTAGCAAAGAGATGATTAAGAGAAGGCTTGATTTTGTTGTTCAGTAGTACAGTTGTGTCCAACTCTTCATGACCCCACAGACCACAGCACGCCAGGCCTCCTTGTCCTGCAGTGCCTCCCAGAGTCCATCCAATCCCACACCCATCACACTGGCTATGCTATCCAACTATCTCATCCCCTCCTCCTTTTGTCTTCCATCTTTCCCAGATCTTCCTGTCTTTTTGTCTTTTCTAATGAATCCTCACTTTGCATCAGGTAGCCAAAGCACTTGAGCTTCAGCTTCAGTATCTGTCCCTCCAATGAACAATCAGGGTTGATTTCCCATACGACTGACTGGTTTGACCTCCTTGCCATCCATTCAAAGGCATCAATTCTTTGGCCTTCCTTATGGTCCAGCTCTCACAGTCATGCGTTACTACTGGGAAAACCATACTTTTGATATACAGACCTTTGTCGGCAAGGTGATGTCTCTGCTTTTGAATTTGCTATCTAGTTTTCCTCCCAAGGAGCGAGCGTCCTTTAATTTCATGGCTGCAGTCACCATCCGCAGCGATCATGCTCTCCAAACATCTCATGACCTGTAGAGAAGAAAATGATTCTTGATTGCTCCAGAGAGCAGGACTGAATGACTCGATGGATAGAAATTCCAGGAAAGCAAATTTAAAACAAACTTGGGCAGAAAATGTCTGATGCTGAAAGCTGGTTGGTCATGGAACAGAACTGCTTTGGGAAGTTGCAAAGTTTAAACAAATGCTAAGAAGGCCATCTGCAAGGAATGTTGTAGATTCCTGCGAGATAGGAAATGTAAGCTGCTCAGAGTTGGCCTCCATTGGAGCAGCTGATAAGCATTACAAAATGCGCAAAGAACAAATTGCAGTGCCAAGAATGGTTAGACATGCAAGGAATTTGACTCCAGTACAGCAGCTCTCAGCATATGTGCAGGATAACAGTAAATGAAATAATAACATAACAATAAATGAAGTTAGATATTCGACAGTAAAGTGTGCCTTCCAATGTCCAGGAGTTCTTTTCTGGAATACGTAGTCCGCAAAGAATTGCAGAGAACTGTGGAATTGCAACAAAGTGCAAGAGCTCACTTCACTGAGGCTGCCAACTGTGGTGCCATCTTAAGGTTATCAGGATACAAAAGAGATGCCAAACTTGCCCTCCACTTCCTCCATCACCCCCTCCTCCATGATGTGCTCTGAGAGCAGCCGGGAAGTAAGAGCAGATTGAAGTACTCCTTCCACACGTGCATCTCTAGCTCCTTCTCCAGCTCCGGCATCAGCACCTCCAGCTGGTGCTCCATCTGGCTGGGGTGGCTCTCCCAGGACAGCATGACTTGGTAGGGGAGCTACAACTTGGGGACCGAGCCACAGGATGGCAAGATGGCCTTGGGGGACTCCAGGGGGCTCTCCTTGGGAAGCAGTGACAGTGCCAGCAGTTCCCTCTGGCAGGCACTAGAGGGGAATGCATATCAAAACGACCAGGCACAAGAACAGCTTGATAATCCGGTTTTATATCAAGAATTAGAGAAGCCATGGTTGAAGAAACCTAGCTGCAGCAGAACATAAGATACAAGTCTTCTTCATAGTAGAATGAAAGGGCCAGTCTTACATCTCTTCCATTCATTCAGCATAACAGCAGGGGGAAAAGTTGATACATTTGCATTCTTGCTGTCATGGATTGCCTATGTATATTCTCATTAATCCAGGACAAAAAAATCTTGCAAACCAAATTTAAAACGGCAACTGGACTTTTATTTTTAAATGTTGCAGAGAAACATTTCAACTCCCATCCTGGAGGCTTTTTCAGCCTCCTATGTCCTGTTTTGAGCTCGTTACATGAGAACCAGAGTATTTTGTTTCACAGTTTCTTGCTCCCTTTTGAGAAATGTGTTCATATCTTCCATATCGTTTTTATTTTTTTATATGAGGCTGAAGAAATAAAAGCCCAGTTGTCTTTTTAAATTTGGTTTGGAAGATTTTTTGCAATTTTGATATTGTGATGGATTCATCTAATCTCAGAGACTTTACATGTGATCCTACCTAATCTAGCCTTCATGTTTAGACCGCATAGAAAAAAATGTAATGTACTATCTTGCTGCAATAGTGGTTTTCCAAGTATCTTTGCCAAGTTCTTAGGCAGGACAGGAATACGGCAAATTCCATCTGCAAGTATTCTTTAGCAACTCATATTCAGCCATAATTTGTTCAATCAAGTTTTGCCAAAGATACTGCAACAGGCTGAGTTGACACAAGTCGTTAAACCATAAGACGGAGTTCAGAACAATAATGGGGTTTACATAATTCACTAAGCCGAACTAGCCACATTATGGCTGAAGCCATCCTTTTTTCTCCTAGTCATACAAGTATATGTGCACAGGACCTTGCACCCTTCTGGAAGGAGAGATAAGGTAGGCTCTATGCTTCAGTTTTTCTCCCAATTTGGTACAGTCTTGGACTTGGGTCTGGTTTTGTTTCATTCGTTCGTTCATTCGTTCGTTCATGCATGCATTCATTCATTCATTCATTCATTCAAGAAGTCTTTAAGCCACTCAACACTTCAATCAGAACCAAAGCAAAAATAATGAAAAATCAAAATAATTGACCACAATCACACCCATAACTGGAACTGGGCAAAAAAGGTGTTCACTCCCAAAGCAGAACAAACTCGATTATTATCCTGGCCCACCGCATGGGAGAAAAGCCATAGTTCTATGAAAGACTATTAGGATCCAGATTTCCAGAATTCCCAGCCAGAATTCCCAAGCCAAGTTCTGCAACCTAGTTAACTCCTAATGACTTCACCAGTATGGCCAGGAATTGACAGGAGTTATCATCCAATATTATAGCACAGCATTTCTGAAACTTTTTTTTCTCTCAGAAACCCTTCCCACTTTTAAAAATTGTGGAGGATCCCAAAAGAGCTTTTCTTTGTGTGGGCTATGTGGATCAGTATTTACCACATTAAAAACTGAAATGATGCATTCGCTGCCACTACCGCTTCTCACGATTGTTTGATGGGAGTTTAATACAGTACAACTTTTCAACAAAGGCTGGCAAATAATTTTGATTTCCTGGACCCTGGGACTCCCAGGGATCCTCAAGCCGGACTTTAAGAAACACAGATTGAGCAGGACCCCATTTCGAAGAAAAAGCTGAACTGCATCTTTTCCCAAAGAGAAAAATGCAAATATTGTCCATCCAAAGCCCAACCTCTGTTTATAGTACAAGTTCCATGGAAAGTTGTTTGTTCCCCCCTCCCCTTGGCTCAGTGCCTCTGCTCCACGCTTCTGAGCAGGAAGACTCTCGGTATCCACATAGTAGTATCAGATTACAAAAAAATATATATATAATAATTCTGATATTGCCTCTGCTGCTGAGGGCTGAGTATGGAGGGGGTGGGCCCTGGGAGGGGTTTAGGAGGAGAACTCCTGTGAAATATGCTACACT
>JANHZU010006512.1:37693-52785 GCA_032468055.1 Acrochordus granulatus | reverse complement strand
CAAGTAACCATGATTAACACACGATATAAAGCAGAAATAGAACAAACTAACCAGCACTTATGGATCTGCTTTGAGGCAAGTTCTGGCCTCAGCTGCTGCTAGGCTGTCTGCCGTCTGGTGCCTGCTGCTGGATTGGAGGATACGCTGCTGCCGCCACTCAAGGCAAAATGGCCTTTTCCCTCAGCAGTGTCTCTCTGGAGGTCTTTCCTTGGCGGTTTGGAAATGTTTCTTGTCTTAACCTACCTCCATGCTATGAGGGGAGAAGAGATGGACAGCAGAGGATGGGTTGGATGGTGCTGGGTGACAAGATTGTGTGCGTGCGCATTCACACATGCATTGAGGACAGTCCCGGCTGGTGTGAGGTAGACGAGAGGGAGGAGGGGAAGGGGGACTGCCTGGAAGGACAATCTGGAGTCCGAGTCTCATGAGTTCCTTTTCTTGAATGCCTTTCACTTAATTTATGCTATTTAAGCAGCGAGAGAGGAGAACCGTCGGCTCTGTTGTGAGATTTCCCACGCGAGCTCATCACATGGTGCTTGTCTTGCGAGTCGCCGCTTGTCAACCAAAATAAATTTTATTAAAAATTTTTTGCTTGTCTTGCAAAAATCTCGTGCATCGAGGTGCTTGCAATCCAAGGTTCCACTGTATATAACAGGTGGAATTAATGTTTAAATGGCTAAATCAGAAGAAATTTTATTAAATGTATACTACAAAAAATAAGTCTTTAAATGCAGTCATTCCTTAGTAAGGTAGAATATTTTTATTTGTAATTCCTCTTATATCTTATATTTGTTTGTGGCTGAAACATTAATAATGTCTTATTGTTTTAGCAATATCTTATAATGGTGAGAAATATTCCTCCTTTCTCTTCTCTTCTGTGGTAAACCTATCCAGTGCATTTTATATTTTAGCCTCCATTACAAATTCTAATTTAAACCTATGCATTCTGTTTGAATGTGCAAAATCTGTCTTTTTTCAAACTTTCTTTTTCAGCTGCTTTTACCTAGGATAAGCTATCTGACACTTGTAACAGACAAAGTAAAAAAACATTTTCAAAAGGTTATGAGACGAGAAGACATCGGAGAAATATGGTTTGAAAATGAAGGCACTCCTTTGAAATGGTGAGTTAAACTTTTGAATGAATATTTTCTGGTAGTCAGCAGTCAAACATTCCCACCAAGGCCTTATAAAATTAGATTTTCATAAAGATTATATTGATTTTTTTTTTAAATGTTCTTGCTAATTCCTAAGCCTAGTCAATATGCCGAAGAAATAGTCATCTTTTCCTCAGGCATGATTGTATATATCTAAGACATCAAGAGTTAATTTTTCTTTCTGTTAGTAAAATTATGGTTTAAGGATTTGAAGTTTTAACATCTGTCTGTTGTCTAAGTATAAACATATTATGGTCTTCTGCAGAGATAATTCTCCCATTGCTGCAGAGATAATTCTCCCATTACAAGAATAATCAATGAAATTATCTGCATTAGCTTTCTTTTTTTGGAACACATGGAATCTGCTTGAAGTGTTATACTGGTGGTGTTTTCTGGCTAAATGAATGTTTGCTTGTTTCAAATTTTGGTTATAGTGTCTTACATATGAATCCTAGTTAGGAAACCACTGACACAGACTAAGGAAAAAATTGCATATAAGTGTTTCTTCTGCTTTATAATCATTTTACTGAGTGGTAACAATTGTGATTAAGCAATAATCTTTGCTAATTTCAATTAGGATTTGCAAGAGCTTGGAACTGTATAGCTTTAAGCATATTTAAATATGGTACTTAGTTGTTAACCACATGCCAAGTAATTAGCATTTTAGGAAGGAAAGAAGGGGTAGGGCGGAACAGAAATCATGATCCTATAGTCTCTTCCTGACATAAGTATTTGCATGTACCTTACTTATTGTATAATAGATTTGGCAAATAGGGGAATAGTTACTAGTGCAAGTTATTCTAAAATGCTTAATCCCACATTTATATATAATATGGACAATGCAATAACATCATACATCTGCAATCTTAATATTTTTCAGCATTCTCACAGAAATTATGATTTATATCTGTTTCTTCCTGGTCATTAACATAGTATTTATTTTATAAGTTTTATTTTTAATTTAATCACTCTGTTTGAAGTTCTATGCTTTTCATCCAGTTTTAATATAATTTTATATTTTCATCAAAATCACTTTCCAGCTTATTTTATTGTAAGTGTTCCTTGGTCTCCAAGCCTATAATTTTGGCAAACAACTTTTTCTCTGTGTGCATATTTTACACAACATTGTTCTCTCATACTCTTGGGGTTTTCATTTCATTCATTTAATTTCATTCTTATATTCATTGTTTTTCACACTCTGTTTTACATAAGTTTACTAAGCATCCTTATTCATATATGCCAATAGCCAAAATCCACATTTCTAGGACACTGTGCAATATATGTATGTGCAGTTTTATGTTACATTACGTTGGATTATACATGTGTGTGTGTGTTTTAAGCAGCTTCCACATTTTCTTTCCTTATATCAACTTCTGTTCATACTGTTGGGAAATAGATATTTCCTTGTTCTGCACTCATTTTATTTTCAGTCCAATATATTTTTCTTTTCTTGTCTTTTTTTAAAAAACTCAAATCTTGAATGCTATTATCAATTTGATTAAAAAACTATGACTGATTCTGCAGTTTATTATACCTAACTTATTGAAACCTTACATATTTTTGTTGCAATCATCATTTAGTCTTCAAGGAACTGAAACATTCTTGCAACTAGCTATTGGATATGTGTGTTGATGCCATACTTTAATTTATTATAACCAGCAGATGGTGCTAAATAGCTACATATTGTATTCTTGTCCTATATGTCATATTCAGCTTTTCCTGTATGTTGTAGATCCCTTTGAACACACAAATTAAATGAGCAAAAAAGAATGAAATATTTTACTAGGCTGAAGTTGTTAAATGATCTGTATGCTCCATGATTAGTATTGCACCTCTAAATTAGAATGGAATTCTAGTTTGTGCTTTGTAATGCTAATCTTATGTTTCTTCCATTAATGTGTATACATGTATTTAGTTTTTTGTAAACAAAAATTTTAGGGATAATTGTGCATTTTATGACACTCAATATATTTTTGAGGACAGGTGTGCAGATTTCTCTAGATCTTGGCTATTTTAGCGTGGAAAGTACTCTTTTCATAGCACACTTGACTTCAAAGTCTGTTCTGTGCATATTAATGCTATTGTAGATTTCATTTTGGTGAATAATTCTATTTCACTTCTTAAAAAAACCTATGATGTGTTCCTATTCTGATAATTGGTATTCTGTCTTAAAAAAGGATTTGCCTCAAGTTTGACAAAGAGAGCTAAATTAATTAAGAAATCCCACAACTTTCAAAATTACCTACAGTTTAGTAAGGAAATCATGAAAAAATATGCCTATCACAGAGTTATAGTTTTACAGCTATGTATTCACATGCAAAGTATATGACCTTAGAAACTATATATCATTACTATAACATAAAAGTTTCATTGTCTTACAATGACAGTACGAAAAGGTCTTTATTTTTACATTTGATAGGTTACTATATTTTAAATTAAATTAAGAGAACGTTTATAAATACTGGTTTTTAAAAAATTGACTTAGTATTTCAAGACATTTTATTTGGTGTTATTTCTTTAAACTTAGAAAGATGTGGTTACATTGTTAATATCCCCATATTAAAAGAAAGTCAGAGCTCAGTTTGTGATATTTATTGAAGTATTTTTGTCACTTTTAATTTGTAATGTCATTCTTTTTTTCCTTTTATGTTACTTTATATCTTAATGTATGAAGTTCAAACAATAAAGATACTATTAAAAAGTAGTTTTGGAGACATGTGCACATATTTACAATATATTTACAAGAGCAAAATTAAAGCCTTTGAATAGTAATAGGATTTCTATTGCAAATCTTGTGTCTAATAATGTATCTTGCAGCTTTAGAGAATCTACTATTTTATCAGTTTAAATATTTATCACTTTCAGTTTCTGTTATCATGAGCCTTGAAGTTTGACAAGAGCTACCAGCAAAACTCTCAGAACGTGAAGTTAGGCATGGATGGAATTTTTCATTTGACCATTTTCTGAAAAATGTAAAAGGCAACATGACTCTTTGGAATGGAAGGTTAATTTAGAAGAAGCATTTGAAGTACTTAAGTTTGTATACATAGAAGAGTAATTTTTTAAATCTTTTTTAACCTGGATTCTTCTTTGCTATAAAATTATTGCAAATTTTCCTGTATCTGCAGCAGATTGATAGCTTATTTTTTAAACAGTGGTTGATAGAAGCCTAATAAGACAGAAATTTGTTCCACTTTTGCTTTACAGAAAAGCAAAAGGACCTAAGTAAAGAGCTTGTCTCTGACAAAATGGTGCTGTAAAATAAAGAAGTATTCATTTTTACCAATCTAAGTCTAATGCAGTCTTGTAGCACTGATGATAATTTACATATAAAATTATGGATCTTGGATATTTTACCATGGCTACTGTGAGTAACTTCAGATTTTTGACATCAGACTCCTGAGATTTCTCATTAATACGATAGCTATGCAATTGACACTGCTGAAGATCTTGACAAAAGCATTTTCTCACATAAAACAAGTGATGATATGGATAGATCTTTGTTTCTGGGGTATTAATGTGTTGTAGACTAAACTACCTTAGAAGATGGATGATATGTGTACATTTGTAGCTGTTTTTGCTTGTATTGCTACTTTCCCAAAGATTTACACTAAAAATACTACGAAAATGTTATTACCTCAGTTCATAATTGAAAATATATTGAAGTATGTCAGACATATGTCATATTTGCTAATTAAATTTTTATGTGGATGTACCTATCATTTTCTCTATTGTTCAGCTTAATTCTGTTGTTATGCATATGATGTTAGTATTTTTGGAGGTCTGACATCTTTGGAAATAATGATGTGGAAGGAGGTGTGGTTATTTAGCACTATATTAACACACCTAATTTTCTGTAAAACTGTTGTCACTTTATCTGATTTGAGCAAATGAAGTTTACTGCTAATTAAGCAACAGAAAGTAGCTAATAGTCAGTTGAGAGGGTACTTCCTTTCTGCTCGGATTGGTCCTTCCTTTCTGCTCGGACTGCTTTTATTTATTAAAATGATCAAACCAGGAATGTCAAAATATGTGTAAATATAGAATTTCTGATGTGCCAGAGAAATTCATGCAAAATTCCTCTTTTCATTTTTTTAAGTAGTACACTTTTTCATTATGACAAATTTGGATAAAAATTTTTAATTTTAAGTACATATTAAAATTCCTTCAAGAATTTGTGAATTATTATCAGGCTTAGTTAGCATGGTTGATCGTGTAGATCAAATCACTTAAAGGACTCAGATTGGAGAAAGATGAGTTTAGGAAACCATCAGATTTAAATCATGTTTTCTGATCCTGGATTATTATCCTAAACTATAGAAAAAAACACAATTCTAAGTTTGCAAATAATTAACAGTTAAAAATCAGAGCAGAAACTTCCAGTTCCTCAAAATTGTACTATAAGACAAGTCAACATTTATTGCTAAAATGAGTTTAGTTAATGACTTGGTTAGAATTCTTTGCCAGAGCCCCAGGGTAACTGCTACTTACAGCAGCCATCATGTTGGATATGTGAGCATTTGATCTTTGCACCATAGTGAAAGCATTAGGTGGAAATAAGACATGATTTGATCCTTTTATGTAACTGATTTCCAAAACCAACTCTATTCTGTGCACAATGATTATGTATTGAATTACAAGGAACATTAAGTAGTTGGTGAACATGGCTTTTAATAATAGGCTATTTGTTTTAAAAATGTTAATGGAAAGTGTTGAACTATTCATCATTTTGTGATGAGATTACACATTTTAGCAGTGCTTTTCTCTGTCAAAGCATAGCATGATGGGAATTGTGATGACATTATAACTCCCAAGAAATGGCATCTAAGCATTCAAGCTTTTATTATGTAGGGGATATTTTTTAATAAATAAGTGTACTAAGTCTGATTTGTTTGTCATTTTTAGGAGTTCCAGGCACTATAAAACAAGTTATGGTGTACTGTTTCAATTCTTGCAATTTATTGTGTCCTCTCGTTTTAGGCACTATCCTATTGGTTTACTGTTTGACCTTCATACTTCAAATGCAGTTCTTCCATGGAATATCACAGTACATTTTAAGGTATATAAGCAATATATCTCTTTAATGTATATTCAAAGCTGTATATTGGAAGCAGGATTTGTGCTTTAATTTCTGAAATTATTATAGAGAAATGGTAAATATCAATGGATAACAAAGAGTTTGTATGTTAGCCTTTGTTTTTCAGAGTAGTATGTTTTAATGCTCTCCAGTCTCACTATATTTTTAAAGAAGTGGTTATAATAGTATTTGGGGAACTGAAAAGATATGCATAAATATTTATTTTGATTTTTTTTGTCAAAATTTGCCGACCCATTTTTATGCATAATACATCTAGTTAACATACAAAGCAATTCATGGCTTTCTTTGATAAGTCATAGTCCTGCATATTGATCTCAGTACTGCAATTTGGCTCACCAATGAATGTACAGGTCATTTGTCATTCCTCCCTATTGGACACCAGTTGGTGTGAACCAGAGTGTTTATTGCTGAGCTATAAGTTTGGTAAAGTATAACATCTCCTCTCTCTCATTAAACATATGTCTTAAGCCAAATTTTCACTTTCCTAATAATGTCCTTTCTTTACCTTTGCTCCTCCAAATATTTTTGAATATTTTTTAAATTGTGATTATAATTTTATATTTCTAGAACTTTCCAGAAAAAGATCTTTTACGCTGTCCCTCTAAGGAAGTAATTGAGGCTCATTTCATGGCTTGTATAAAAGAAGCAGATGCTCTAAAGCACAAGAGTCAAGTAATCAATGAAATGCAAAAAAAAGATCACAAACAACTTTGGATGGGTTTGCAGAATGGTAAGAGCCACTATGATGCAAAGTGTTTGAATTTCTATTAAATCATTTGAAAACTTTGGGGCTAAGGTAATAGTATATATAATACAGTTCCAGTTTTTATTTGTACTTCAGGAAGCTGGGATGTAAGATAACTATATGTTTTATAATCAACATCCTAATAAATTATTCAGATATAATTCATATTTGTTTACTAAGATCATTTTATAACACAGGATCCACAGATTAACAGTTTGCTATCTTTTAAGTCAACATTTGATAAGCAGAAGTTAATCGTGGCAAATAAACTTTTCATGTCTAACATCAAAATGCCAGTCAGATAGTGAAATGTTGATAGATCTAGGAAAAATCAAGCTTGCAAATCCCAACCATATGGTACAGAAGAGCAGATCTTTTTACATTGTGAGCTTTATTCAGTTCTCTATTTATTGAAAGTCATTGAGAGTTGGACAGTGTACAAGTTATTATAATTTCTTTTGATAGTATACCATATTTGGATTTATTTGTCTAGGAATAGACAAATTCTATGTCTATAGAATATAGCAGCTACTTCCTAGAAAAAGGAGATAATGGCGAGAGAGAGAGACAGAAGTAGGTATGTGTGGCTTTACAGGCCCAAGTGAAGGACAGGCTGCTTACAGTATAGCTGCAACTCATGCTACAGGTAGTCCTTGACTTATCATTTGTTTAGTGACTGTTCAGAGTTATGACAGTGCTGAAAAAAAGTGACTTATGACTGGTTCTTACACTTAGAATTGTTGCAGCGTTTCCATGGTCACATGATCAAAATTTGAGCCCTTGGAAACCAGCATATATTTACAATGGTTCCAGTGTCCCCAGGATAGCATCATTGCCCTTTGCAACATTGGCTTCTGATGAACCAAGTCAACGGGGGAAGCTAGATTTGCTTAATGAACACAGCAAAAAAGATGGTAAACTCATGTGATGCCTCACTTAATGATGGCTTTGCATAGCAATGGAAGTTCCAATCTCAATTGAGGTTGTAAGTCAAGGACTACCTGTACAATATCTTGTGATTGCACCACAAATTTTCAAATTCTGTTATCTGAAGAAGCAGTGGTTTGCAGTAACTTACTTGGTAGTGGGCTGATGGTACTGATCGCTTTAAAGCAACAATCAAGCATGCCAGATTGCAGAGGATAGGGAAGAATGAAAGCAGAATAAGCAGAGAGGCCTTATCAATCAGTAGTTCTTCTGATTTAAATATTTGATAATGATCTAGATGTTGTTTCTTATCAGACTATTTTTATTTCCAACCATGCATTATTTAATGTATTTTCATCTCAGTAAAATTAGAATGGTTGGAATTGATAATAGCTTTGGGTTTGAAAAGAAGGCACTTGAAAATATCAATAATTAAAAAATGAGTTGAACTGTTTAGGATTTCACTGCTAGTATTGTTTAATCAGTTTATCTAAGGTTTTTGACATTAAAGGTTTGGAGCAGAAGTATTGTTTGGCTTGTTTGGGAGAACTTTGTGGTAATCCAAGATAAGAGGTTGCCCAGAAATGTTGGTTATATAGGTTTCAATGTGTGTCACTGGAAACTGCACCTGTAGAATCCAACAGATAATATTTTGAAAACTTTCAAAGGCTAATTTTGTTTTTGAGCCATTAGTAAAAGAGAAATAAGAAAAAACTTATGAAACCAAGATAACTTTTTAAAATACATGCTGTATCTTTCAGTATGGCTTTCATTATATATGGGATGATGTTAAGCTCCTCTGTGAAACAATATTCATGACCACAAAAAAGAAAAGAAAGTAGCAGTTGTTATAACTGCCTGATGGTTAATGATACATCTGCAAGTTGCTTTTTCTATGAAACATTGTGCATTTGTCTTTCTACCCATACTGTTTGCTTGACACAAGCCTCTAAAATTCCTTTTTATTTTACCATTTCCCTCAATTTATAGATAAACTCATACAGGTAGTTGGAATTTACACAACAAAGATTGAAATGGCACTTTTTGTTAATCCCTTTGCTAGTTTACTGTTCTGCTAGAATAAAATGTGGATGACATTAAAAACAAAAGGATTAGAGTAATATATAGAAAGTTTCACCTTTGATAATAGCAATACTTACTACAACTACCTATTCTAAATCTTGTATTTAATTATGTTTCCTTCTCTTGAAACAGCCAATTTGGAAGTATTTTATTTCTTTAGAAAACATGCATTGAGCAAACTGGGTAATATATAATAACATAGAGCTTCAATCCTTTTTGTATTTCCCTTGCAATAAGCTATCTGGAATTTATTTCTGAGTGAAAGTTATAGTTTTGCATTTTATCTTCAATTGATAAGACATCAATAAATTGAAGTGGCACTACTATCAAATCATTTTATAATAAAATGGGTTCTATATCAGTAGGAAACTTGGGGCCAAATGTGTGGTTCTGGCATATATGTTTTTTAAAATGTAAATGTATGTCAGAGCCATAACGTTAAAATGTAAAAGAATGAAGAATGATGAAATGGAGGCTACCCTTTGCTTCTCTTTGCATTTTATTATGAGATTTATGTATTTTTTTTCAAAAATATTGTAACTGGAAGTCATTCTTGTAAAGAATGTACACTGGTGTCAGAGAAAAATAAAATTACTACTCACCAATACCTCACAAAGCTTTTTCCTCAATTATATTTATTTATTCCACTTTATATAGGTTTTTTGGCAAATTTATGTTTAAAAACCTCCATTTGCACCTAATGCTTTTAATTTAAATTATGAAGCTTTAAAGTGCCTTGAAAAGTACAAAGCCAGAATTATAATAAAATAGCATTAGGTAATGTTTTAAATAAGAGCATTACACAGTTAGGATTCCAATACTAATGAGGTCTAACCCTTGATTATTAGCTGTCTATAAAATGTGGGCATGTCTGGAAATATTATTGGACAAACCAATAGGCCTGTTTGAAATGACTAAGGTTTATTTATCAGAATTGATTCAGCTATGGAGGTAAGTTATTTTCATGTTCTTTAACTAAGAGGCAATCTGACTTGTCTCAGTGATGCTCTTCATTGCTCTGGGTTGATGCTGCAGGAGAAGACACTTTCTAACATCCCACTGACTAAAGTGTTTCCAGTCGAGCTGCTTCTCAGTTGTCTACATGTTTTGAAACAGCCTGTTGTAGAAGACCTTCAGTTCATGAGTGCAGATGTGCCATAAGAAAGTGGAACCCCTCCCATCTTCTCAATACATGCAAGCCAAAGTTCCTTACCAAAAAGCACAAACAAATGGCATGATAAATTTGCCTCTCATGAAATTTGGATGTTGGCCAGGAGCTTTGGATTCCTGGCATAGGAGGGCACAAAGGTGGGATCAGTGCCTTTCCTTCCTGCCCCTGCATTTATTGGCAAACCTATAGGAGCTCTGAGTAACCTTCAAGTACGTTGTCACCAGTGGTGAGTGAAGCACACCCCCAGCCCACATTGGAAAGCCCTAGCATGGGAATTCCCTTGGCCAGTATTACAGAAGAATATTCCTTTTATCCTTCTTGAGTATGAGCTCTACAGTTGGTTTTAGAAGCATGTGGCGTGTTGCTTTACAAAGCAGCTTAAAGAGTGTTTTATTCAAAGCTTTGTTGAAGTGAAGCAATCCTTTAAAGCTTCACACAATCTTGTAAGTCAGCACATATGCTGTTTGCAATTTGAAGTAAATTTGAAGTACTGCCTATTCTAAATTCAATATAATATGCATTTGAAGATACATTAACTAAAGTAATGCACATATTTAATATATTTACGTATATTGCATACATTTAATATTTATAAGCCTCAGGGAAAAATTATGTCAGTGTATTTCATTTGTTTATGCTAGTTCATCCTATAAGCAAAATTGCCTGGGTGGATATGAAAAATTCTTAAGATTCTGAAATACTCACTGAAGGGGTAGATTGTGAAGATGGTGGAATTTGCAGAAATGGCAAAACAATTGTTTAAATTGGAGATAATAAGTACTTTTATAGGAGACTGGAAATCCTACATGAACTTTTTCCTGAAAAATGGGAAAAAAGTGGGATGGTGATTTTTGGGTTTTGTTGATTAAAAAGGGTTGAATACGGGAAGAAGGGAATTATGTAATATCTTAAAAGTTGAGGAGTAACAGTAAATTTGTTTATAACTGCTGTAAAGAAGATCAGAAGTTGTTTATTTACATATCTTTTTCTATCTTTTTTCTGCACTTGTTACTTTTCTTAATTTTAGGTATTTTTCATGTTTATTTTTTATTTAAGTAAAAAATTCTAATAAAAATTATATATTCAACATTCAACATTTTGAAAAACCAAAAAAATAAAAAGTATCTCCTGATGGCAGGAAAAATAGTTTGCAAAATGCTGCTGAGAAGCGCTCTTACCCATTCACAAAATAGCTGCCATCCTCTTGCTCTCATTTCTGCTTATCCTTTGCCTGCCAGTTGTGGCTGACTCTATGAAGTGGAGCTCATCTCCAACTCACAGCTGAGGGACCCAGCATTTATCCAAAGATGTTTCTGTGGTCATACGGCCAGCATGACTATATGCCAAGACTCACAGAATGCTGTTACCTTTCCAACCTAAATTAGGCAGTATTATTTATCTACTTGCATTGTTATATGTTTTTGAACTGCTAGGTTGGTAAGAGCTGGGGCAAGTAATGGGAGCTCACCCTGTTATGCGGCAGTGCTTGGGTCTTGAACTCAAGCTGCCAACCTTACAAGCACAGTATCTTAGCCACTCGGCCACCATGCCCCCTTTTGCCTGGGTAGGTGGGCACAATTATAAACCAATGGATTGCAGCCAGCCATCAAGTTTATTAGAAATAATTTGGGGCCAAGATACATTCTTAGAAATAAAGGCAATGCTGGATTGAAAAACACTTTATTTGTTGTATATCAGGTTCTTTTGCTTTTAAAAATAGTAATAATAAATGTGGTTGAAAGTTTGATGGGTATCTGTTTGGTCTAGTTAGTCCTGTTTGGTCTAGTGATTAAGGCAACAGGTTAAAAACCAGAAGACCATGAATTTTAATCTTGATTTAGGAATAAAACCAAGTGCCTTTGGGCTAGTCACTCTCAGCCCAATCCACCTCAGAGGTTTGTTGGGGGGAAAGTAGGAGGATGGAGTATTAGATAAGTTTGCTGTCATGAGTTATTTATAAAAAACAATAAAGGTGGGATATAAATACAATATGCAACTTGGCTTCATGTTTGAAGCCATAGATTCAGCATAACCTGATAGAAATGACTCTGGAAAAAAAATCTATTTTAGCATGCTTGATGTGAGATTATTAAGGTTGCTAGGGACAAATTTTAAAAAACATATTGGACAAATTCACTGTGTGTTTAACAATACATTCTTCTATTAATAGATTCATTCAAATATTGTCATAGATAAATGTTAGGGCAGCTTTGTCTTATTCAGAGGATAGAGAAAAGAAGGCTCTTGTGCTCCAGAGCCTTTTTTTTTATTTTTCACTTTCTTATTCAAATAGAAAAAAATAATTTACATTTTAATGGAAATAGAAATGCAAATATGTTACAAAAAGTGGCATATTAACTGGCTACTCAAGAGATTAAATTGATCCTAATAACTTTTTTTAAATTGTGCAATTATTTAGATATTTTATCAACAACAATAAGCTAAAATCCCATTTTATTTATCTATGAAAAAGTCTCTGTTGTTCTAACTGGTCTTAAATAGCATATTTTAATATACAGTATTAGATTGCTGAAAAAAAATCATCTTAAAAAATTCAGTATGATCCTTCCATTCATATGAATATTGATGTAATGTGAAATAAATGGAATTATAACAGCATAGTTGGATGTTTATATCTGTTTCCCTATATAGTTATATTTATTTATTAAATTTATATGCTGCCAAAATCCGAAGACTCTTCGGATTTATATTCATAGTTATTTCGATTTTTGGAACTGCTTTTGTTAATATTAATAATCCCTGTTTGTTTTCAGACAAATTTGAACAATTTTGGGCCACAAACCGGAAACTCATGGAGTATCCTGCAGAAGATAATGGATTCCGCTACATACCATTTAGAATATACCAGGTAAGAGAATATATTAATATTGTTTTTAATAGAAGTGTTGCCTAGTTTTGCTATTTGTGACTTGCCAAACAGTATAGCCATTGAGCAAAATTCCTATTACTTTGCTCTACTTTGAAAAGCTTTATAAAAATGCATGGTGCTAAAATTAGTTGAAAGAGGAAACACTAACTGGTTCCCCCTGGATTTTCTTGGGAAGTGTGATATTTATTGTATCCTTGGTAAAATAAGTCCAACCCAAAATATGCCAAATATATTCTACACTGGTTTCATTGACAAATGCTTTATATCTTTACCGTGCATAAGAAAGGACTAGAGCATGAGTTTTCTCACTCCTCGTCCAGTACCTTAACGACTAGACTATACTGGCTTTGATTTTGAAAATGAAAAATACTGGCTAAATAGAACACCAGTTGGAGTAGAAATATTTTTTGAAAGTACTAAACATGTCCATTAGAGTTCTCCTGTGACTTTCCCTCTCAGTAGATGGCCATGATTATACAAATTACCTAGATTTTATATAATTTAACTCTCTTGGGATACTGTCTGCATAGTTGCTCCGTGAATTGAGATAGAACATCACCTAATAATAAGAAAAGGTTATCTTGAATCTGTTTTGATAAAGTATATGTACAGTCGTTACCTTAACTCTAGAAAGTGATATATTCTAAAAATATAAACAAGGAGCCAGAGTTCAGTGTGACCGAGAACCTTGAAGAAAGGACTACCATGGATGGAGCAAAAGTACAGTGGTACCTTACAAGATGTGAAACTCACAAGACAACCAAAAAAATTTAATAAAATTTATTCTGCTAGATGAGCCACGACTCACACAATGAGAAACCTTCACGCAATACCTGCACGTCATCAGTCAGCATGCTCTGTATTTCCCGTTCAGGAAATGCCACGTGGCTTATTCCATTGCTGTATAGGTGGCAAGCGCGCATGCGCTCTGCCTACACTGCCACATGGCTTACTCCGGTACTGTGCATGTGACTGACCTTGCCAGAATGTATGGCAACACTGCATGATGAGCTCACATGGGAAATCTCACAATGGAGCCCTCTCTCTCACTGCGTAAACTAAGTGAAAGGCATTCAAGAGATGGAACTCCCAAGACTTTCTGACTCCAGATTCTCCCTCCAGGAAGTCCCCTCCCCCTCCTTTCCTCTCTCTCTCTCCCCCCCAAGGGGCGGGCGAGGAAGTGGGGGCAGTGAGAGAGGGATGCAGGGTGAGAGGCGAGGCGAGGAAAATGGCAAGGGTAGCAAGGGAGGGAAGCGAGGCAAAGCCATCCCAGGACACCTCGTGGGAAGGCACGGCGCGTGGCGAGGCGGAAGAAGCATACCCAGCCCGGCCTCAGGATTACTGGCAGCTGAGCCCCTCTGGCCACCAGCCTTTTCAAAGCGAGCACGAGGCGTGGCCTGGCGGCTGGAGGGGCTCAGCTGCCAGCAATCCCGGGACCGGGCCAGGCTGCATGCGCTTCTTCCACCTCACCATGCACAACGCCTTCCCATGAGGCATCCCAGGTTGGTTTCACTTCGGCGCTTACCCTGCATCCTTCTCTTGCTACCTTCCTTCTCCTCTGCCGCCACTTGCCTTGCCTCGCCCTGCGTCCCTCTCTCGCTGCCTTCGCTTCCTTGCCCACTCCTGGGGGGAGAGAGAGAGCACTGCGCCTTCCCACAAGGCATCCCATGTTGGCTTCGCCTTGGCGCTTGCAGCCAGAGCGGGCTTGGGGCACCGGATCCCCGCCATGCGCTTATCTGGGATGGCCTTGGGAGAAGCTCTGCCTGTTGGGCAGGGGGGATATTCTCAAAGTGCACACACACAAAATAAGGCAGAAATTGTAAATTCCCCCTCTCATAGTATGGAGGCAAGAAACGTTGACCCTCAGAAAGACATTGCTGAGGGAAAAGGCAGTTTGCCTTAGCAGCAGCGGCAGCGGATCCTCTGAGCCAGAATCTGCCTGGAAGAAGATCCATAAGTGCTGGTTACAGTAGTTTGTTCTATTTCTGCTTTATATCATGTGTTAATCATGGTTACTTGTTTCA
>JANHZU010006511.1:61831-72108 GCA_032468055.1 Acrochordus granulatus | reverse complement strand
GATGCCAGAATGGCCCGTGTGACACAACTGCTCCACAAGCTGCACTGGCTGCCAATTTGCTTCCAGATGCAATTCAAGGAGTTGGTTCTTAGCTTGAAAGGTAAGAAGGTAAGATCCTCCATGACATGGGTCCAGGTTACCTGAGGAACTCACTCCAATGGGAATGGCTTGCCACACCAGAGCCAGCAGAGGAGGCATGCTGCAGACCCTGTAATTCAAGGAATTCTGACTGGCTCCTGGGTCCAGGAGAAGAGCCTTTTCTGCCACGGCTCCTGTCCACACCTACCCTTTTAACCTTCTGAAAGGATCTGAAGACCTGGCTTTGCCAGCTGGCTTGAAGCCCTATGGGGGTAAGTCATCATGGAGATCCTCTCACCCACATATACCTTACTTCCCTCTCTTCCATCTAATTGATTATTTTTAATTAATTATAATATTTATTGTTTTAACATTCACCAAGAGTCATTTTTGAGTTTGGCGGTATATAAATTGGATAAATAAAAAAATTTCCTTATCTAAAGAGAGAAACAAAATGCGTGGGCAAAAAAGCAATGGGAGTGGGAACAGGAGTGACTTCCAATTTCTTTATTGACTTTCTTTGTGGGAAATTGACAGAAAGTTTTAGAAATGATCACTTGACTGCAGCTGATCATAGCAGTGCAGCGATGCTGAAGTAGCCACAATGTTGCCAAATTTTAGTCCCACAGGAATAATGCGTCCCAGATTTTGGAAGAATTCTTTAAATTAGCCCATTTGAGATATGCTGATGTAAAAATTGTTGCCCTATGATGCCTCATTTCACCCAATTGCACATAAGACAAATAGAAGAGTTTTAGATAGATAAGAAATTAATTTTAAAAAATGACACAGAATTACAGAATTTAATAAGGACATTGCGGCCAATTCCCTGCTTAATGCAGGAAACCAAAATAAAGCATCCATGACAGATTAGAATATTTTTCTACATTTACTTACATGTATTCTTGAAATTGAAATTCATTATTGCAAATTTATTACCCAACCTAAGAAAACAAGCCAGAATTAATTCTTTGTTCCAATTTTTTTGTTTTCATGTCTTTAAATTTTAAATAAATCATTTATTTATTTATTGGATTTATATGCCACCGAAATCAGAAGCTCTTGGTAGCTTACAATAAAACTATAAAAGAATAAAAATCCATAAAACCATAAAAACATTTCCGAAAATTGGAAAACAATAGGAAACCGTAAAACGTAGCAGCTTCTGATCAACTTGTAGATGTGAAACAGTAGAAACAAAAAGGAGGATCCCCAAGTCCATGAACAGTCCTGAATTTTTTCATACAGTGTACAACCATAATTTATCCTTATAACTAAAAAAATTATACCCTTCCAAAATCAGAAGCAAAACATGAGCTATAGATAAGTCCCCTTCCCAAACTTCATTATTCTGCCCATGTCAATAAGGCATACCAAAGTGGTGATTTCCACTTAGGAAGCCCCACATGGCTTAGCACCAAAGGTATCTGCACGCCACCTATGCTAATCTGTGCCCACCCATCTAAGGTGATCCTCCCAGGAGATGACAGTGGTTTAGCTTTTATAAAAGCTCAAGATAGAAAGTGCTATGTTTCATCTATGATGCTTTTAGTTTAACCAGAAGTTATACTGGCTTCTTTGGTAATGGCCTTACAAAAGCTAGCTGAGGTCTTCTTTTGTCATCATCATTTGTTCCTTACTGGCTTTTTGTTTTTATTGTTTTTTGTTTTTGTTGATTCTGGTTTTTGAGCTGTTTTGGGCTCTGATGTTATGGGGGTGAAAAGTAATTTAATTTAAAAGTAATTTAATTAATTATTAACTTTGTCCCTTTTCCAATTATGGACATTTGTTTTTGTTTGGGTTTTTTGGTTGAAATTTTAGGGTTTTTTTCTACATTTGTACATTGCCAAAGCATAGCAGTGATAGAACAAATAAATGAAAAATTATACTGCTTTACAACACACACTCAAAAACGACTCTCAAGTGGCTCACAGGGCCATGCTGGCATTAAATTAAAAAAAATGTTTTATTAGAAATAAATATTTGTAGAATTAAGGCTATTCTTAATTCCATAAGATACTATAGTAGTTAATATTGGGTAGAGACTGTGGACACTGAATTTCAAGTCCTCATTTGAGTTCAGCCAGCACCCCTGGTCAAACCTTCCTGACAGTTGTTGAGGAGATGAAATAAAGGATCCTCATATCTTCTACTTTGGATTCCCATTAGAAAAGGTAAAAGTTACATGTAATAAATAAACAAGCACTAGAAATATGCCTCCAAATTTTCTTTTTTAGTATACCAGATTTATTTCCCTAAAGAAATACATTGTTCAATGTATGAATCCCAAAATATTTGGAATGTATTATTCAAATAAAAAACAATATTTATAAGAAATGGCACAGAAGTATCACATGAGAATCAAGCTTAAACATAAAAGGCCAGATTGATTCCTGTCAATATATAAGCAACAGCTATTCAATCATGCAAACAATGAAAGCAATCACAATACAAGCTGACAGCTGGTTTGAAAAAAATTGGCTTCTGAAAGTAACAAATATACATTAATATTCTATAATGAAGGTATAAATATGCATGATCACCAAGAAACTATATCATTTATCTGTACTGCACTTCAGGTGTGAATTTAAGGGAAATATAGTTTGTTTTAAAAATCTATCAACAAACAATAGTCATCTGTTTAGGAATTTGGGCATACATGGATATTTTATGTTACGCCATTTAACAGATGGCATTCACTGATAAGCATACTGAAATAAATGCAAAAATTACAGACAAATCCAAAACAAAACTAGACCATTAAAAATTTAGACAGATTTGTGTAGCTAACTCTAGCAGAAAAAATAATTTTGGGAACACACAAGCTATGAGATTGGGGAAAAAAACCTCATGCAATAGGAGACTTTTAGCAATCAGTTCTATAATCTTGTGTAATGCATAAAAAATTTGCAAACTTGTGACACACTACAGAATTATTAATATTTGCATTGTGTGAATTAATTTAAGCAGCTTGATAATTAAGACCTCAAATGTTATCCTGAACAATTGATTCTAAACTTATTTTTTTCTTGTCAAAAATGACATTGTTGTAAATCAGCTGGAGGACTTTATAGCATGAAGACCATATTTGTATGAGTTAACATACTGATGAAACACAATTCTTTTAATTTCAGACCCCAATTTATATACAGGGAGTCCTCAACTAAACGACTGGTCACTTAACAACTGTTTGAAGTTATAATAGAACCAAAAAAGGTACAACACAGATTCAAAGTTCTGACAGCTGCCCCTTCTCTTACCCATGGCCACATGTTTGCATTTTGGGCACTCAGCAATAGGTCCCCATTTAAAGCTGTCTGTAGCATACCCTTGGTCACAAGATCATGATTTATGACATTTTCTGCTAGAAACTGGTATTTCTTTACTTCTGGTTTCCAGAAAAAAATGCCCATAGTGGACAATGGATTCATTTTACAACTGGTATTCTTTTAACAACTGTGGGTTTTCTTAAGAACTGTTGCAAAAAAAATGTCATAAAATTGGATCAGTCATTTGATGAACCACTTAACAACTTACAACTGTAATTCTGGGCTCAATTATGGCTGTAACTTGAGGACTATCTGTACAATTAATCTATTAAACTATACTGGGTGAATACTGCAGGTTAGGTGTCTATAGGTTCAGAATCTACTGTAGATTCTGTATTGGACATACTGTTGTATGTATATATATATGTACTGTATATACATATGTATATATATATGTATTATGTGGGACATACTGCCTCATTCCATGAAGTTTTAATTTCCTTAAAGATTTGAAGAGGCTTTTTTCAATCATTTTGGTTTTGGGAGCTAGAACTTATATTCTTTATATATTTTGTGGGGGAGAGGGGTAAAAAGAAAGATGGCTTCAAATATCCTATTTTCCAGTCGCCTCGAAGGCCAGATTTCACTGGTCTAACTCCTAAACATGAGCTCCCCCAGGGCTGTTTCTGGGTAACTGCTATAATAGAATATTGGGAGTAGTGATTTTCTCCCTTCTGACCATTGTCCCTCTTTCTTTTTAAAGCTTATAACAAGTTGGGCTTTCAGAAAGATGAAAGGTACAGAACTATGACACTGAAGTCAACAATGAGAGCTTTGGCAGAAAGGCCATTACTTGATACGATAAATACAAGTGCACAACCTACAGTTTGTGAATTCTGCATTCCACCATGGTATTACTATCATTACAGTAGTGAGGAGGAACAAATGTGAGAAGTGTGAGCCTCATTTCCTCTACATGTATAATATGGCTTTTCTTCTATATTTATACATATACAGTGGTACCTCACAAGACGTGAAATTAGCAGGACAAGAAAAAAAATTTAATCAAATTTATTCCGCTAGATGAGCCACGACTCACGAGACGAGTAAACTTCATGCCATATCTTGCACGTCATCAGTAAGTGTGCTCTGTATTTCCCATTCAGGCAGCAACCCCGTGCGAGAGTTCTGCCAATGCAAGCGTGTGCGCGCGCATTCTGCCAACTCTGCTTTGTGCTTTACTCCATTGTTGCACAGACAGCAACCTCACGTGAGAGTTCTGCCAATGCAGCAAGCGCGCGCGCACGTTCTGCCGACTGTGCCCTGCACAGTTTACTCCATTCCCATACGTGCGGGAGCATGCGCACATGCATTCTGCCTACGCTGCCGCATGATGACAGGTAGACGTTCCTGATCACAATGAGCACCGCACGATGAGCTCACGTGGGAAATCTCACAACAGAGCTCTTCCCTCTCGCTGCGTAAACAGCGTAAATTAAGTGAAAGGCATTCAAGACATGGAACTCCCAAGACTTCAGACTCCAGATTCAATCTCCAGGAAGTCTCCTCCTCCTCCTCTTCTCTCCCTCGTGCTGGGATATTCTCAAAGCACGCATGCGCATGCGCGCGCGCACACACACACACAGAAAATAAAGCAGAAATTGTCCTTGTCCTTGCCCCAAATAAAGCAGAAATCCCCCCTCGTCGCTTCTCCCTTCATAGTATGGAGGCAAGAAGCGCTTCCAAACTGCCCACGATGCCCAGAAAAGCTGAGGAGAAATAGGCCCTTTTAAAGTGACGGCAGCAGATCCTCGGAGCCAGCAAGCAGCAGCCGAGGCCAGAAGCTGCCTCAAAGCAGATCCGTAAGTGCTGGTTAGTTTGCTCTATTTCTGCTTTATATCGTGTGTTAATCATGGTTACTTGTTTCAGATGTTAGAGACAATCATTTCTACATCAAATTCCATTGAAAATGATTTTTTGTGAATATTTTTGGGGGTGTGGAACGGATCATCCGATTTTCTATTGTTTTCAATGGGAAACCTCGTTTCGCGTTACGAGCATTTCACGCTAAGAGCATTATTCCAGAACGGATTAGTCTCATCTGGTGAGGCACCACTGTAATGTATCTTTGCAGGGGCTTACGTTTTTAAAAGAAAGAGTCTGAGGTCTTTTCGTCCTCAATTGTGCCTCTTGACTAGTTTTTTTTCTGATACAACCTATCAGAATGTGACCCCTTTCTTTCAGAAGTGTTCTGCAAGCTAGATGGAATGCTACTTGTATCAGAGAGATGTTGATGCATGATGGAAAGTTGTAAATGTGGAAGCAATAGTTATTTGGTAGTAAGTGATTTTTTTTAAAGAAAAGGGAAATGAAAGAAAATAACAGCAAGAAATGAAAGTTGATGACTGCAGAAGGAAAAAAATACAAATCCTATATGGAAACAATATTAGCAGAAGTACTACATGGACAGAGGATATGGAAACAGCTAAAGAGTGAAAAGTTGTCTATTTGACTGATCATTATGAAGGGAAAAGTAGCAAGGATGAATGCAAAATCTACAGGAGGATTAGTTTATCAAGTGTAATCTGAGAATATATATCAGAATTGTGACTGCAATACAAATGAATGAGCAGTGGGATTTTGAGCCAATTATTCTCTCCCAGCCCAGCCCACCTAACAGTATTATTGTTGTGGGGAAAAGAGGAGGAGGAGACAGAAGCAGATTTTTGTTCTTTAGCAGGTCACTGAGAAATATTTGAATAAGTTTGCTGCACATTTACAGAAGCAGACAAAATATAGGATAAAGTGAAAATTTTGAATTATGAAATGTTTGCACAAATATGGAGTTAAAGTTTTGTCTCTGAATGTCATAAAAGCAATATATGATGGAAATAAAGCATATGAGAGATATAAACTGAGTGCTTAGCAAATAGTTCAATATGGAGCAGGGTCTAAGATAAAGATATCTGATTTCCCCATGATTCTTAGTATTTATGAATAAATGTATAAGGAATGCTTCTGATGATGGATGAGGAAGTGAATGTGTACACTATTTAACCATATTGTTAGCCAAGAACTTGAGTGATTCACTTGAGCAGTGAATAGATGTTATGAAATCTAAAGATGACCTTGGGGGACAAATGGAAGAGATGCTGCCTAGGAAACAAACAATCAGAGGCGGGAGCTCCTAGTAGTCAGAAGAAGAAACTTAGGAAGGACCCACTCTAATCAACTGGGCAGTTAAGAGTGGTGGCAGGAAGTTTGTACTTTCAGACTTGTAAAGTTCTATTAATGTAGCCTTACAATAAAGTAGAATTTGTTCATGTTCTAAAATTTCCTATCTGGATTACCTGGCAGAGCTGACACAGCCCAAACCACTTCACAGAGTTGTTATTATGGGAAAAGAGGCAGAAATATTAGGTAAATTTGAGAGAGAGAGAAGGCAAGCTATAAATACAACAACAACAACAATAAAGAGTCACACAAATTTCTAAGGCATATCTCCAGAAACAGCAAAGAGAACATTAGATAATTACATTATATTTTAGTGACACCATGTAGCTACATGTCAATTTGTTATCTGCTGAATAGAATTTCTTGTTATTTTGTAGGACAGATGAAAATTTCATAAAAAGACAATAAAAAACAATTCAGCAAGAAAATAGAGACCTGGTTGATTAAGAAGCAGGGCTATTAAATCCATAATCAAACCTAATTTAATGGATTAGAGAAAGAGGTTTGTCCAAATGTATTTTCCTGTATCTGTCATATTGAGAGTTGAAAATGGTCACTAACTTAGCACTTATTACCTAAACATAACTAGTTTTAAAAACCTATCTAGAAGGTTGTAAATAATTAACACCAGAATTTTAGCATACTGAGATATGTCTAGCATTTAAATTAACTTGCTTCTCTATGCCAGCAATTTCTCTCATTCTACATAAGCAAAAAAATAATATTATTACTACAGCTATATTACATTTAATTCTGTATGAGTTTTTCTCTCCCTTCCAATTGAGGCAAGAAAATTACTTTTCTATCTGGCTATGATAATGATTTACTGTTTTATGAATGACAGGCAGAATTCCTTTTGTTGTTGTTGTTTTTGCTATAAGGCAAACAGAAAATACAAGAGTGCTTTTAAAAAAAACTGTAGCATTTAATCATAATAATAAGATTTAGAAAGAGGAACATGAAGCCAAAATTATGACAGGGTTCATACATCACATTAAGTTATAAGCCACTGTTTATAAACTATACTGCATCTCAATTTAAAAAACAATCTTAGGCTTCCAAGCATTTTGAATTGTGAATGTAACAGTAAGAGCCAGCCTATAAAATGAAGTATTATTTAAGAAAACAACAAGACCTTGCTATTTTAAATACAAAAGTAGTCCAATTAATTACCTAACTCTAGCATTCAGTTTGGGCGAGAGATGGCATGAGCAGTTAAGACGAAGGGCTTTTTGACCAGAAGGTCAGCGACTTGAGTTGAAGACCCAAGAGCTGCCACATAACAGGGTGAGCTACCTTGTCTGTCTAGTTCCTGCTAACCGAGCAGTTCAAAAGTATGTAAAAATGCAAGGAGATAAAATAGGTACCATCTTTAGTTGGAAGGTAACAGTGTCCATGTGCCTCAGCGTATAGTCATGCCGGCCACATGACCATGGAAGCATCTTCGGACACGATGGCTCTTCGGCTAGGAAACAGAGATGAGCACTGCCCCCTAGAGTTGGCCATGACTGGCAGGGCAAACCTTTACCTTTACTTTTAACATTCAGTTTAAAACAACATCAATGAGAATGTTTTAATGAATCCCTAAGAATAAATTAAAAATAAAAGAAAAATAATTCCTGCTATTGCTTCACAAGTATTTACTAAGTGCTATTTAACAGAATTTTTCTCCAACTTTAAAACTGCACAGATTTATAAGAGCATATTAGAATGATTATTTCTTTCTAATCTCTCTTTTATATATATGTCAAGGGGAATTAAGATTAAATTCAATCTTAAATTCTAGTTCTTCCGAATAAGTATTAATTTATTAGCTCTCATGTTGTCATTTGCACAAGTCGAGGAATATCTGCAGATTGAGTTTCATTTTTCCAAAGAACACTAGAGCAAAGCATAGCAGTCCCTTCTATAAGTTTGTCCTGTGCAAGGCACTTGGAGAGAAAAAACAAGTGACTACTCACAGGTAGCAAACACATATATAACCGTAAACAAATATTCCAATACCTCTGCTAAAATACACTTTGCATAGAATATAACAAGAAAATTAATAGTTCAGAAAACATTACTTTGGATTTCTCAGAATGCTACTGAAAAGCAATTTTAGGCTATAGTATTAGCTAAAATATATGGCAAATAATGTAGTGACCACCTGATCAGGAAGATTAAATCAGTTTATGTTTATTGTAAATGTTTTAGAATTCATTTAAAAAGTAATAAATTAACTATAATTGTTTATGTGGAACAATATCTTGTAGGATTTATTTAGGGTCACAATATTTTATTATTAGAAACCCAGTCCAGAAGTTAGGAAAAGAAAAACTATTAAGATAATGTCTAAAGCAAAGAAAGTTCAATGAAACCAAGGATAAGCAGTACTTTTTTGTTTGTTTCCAAGACACTTTGAAATTGAACTCAGGAATATTGATATTATTTTTATCTGAATGTCTCTAGAAACAACCTAGAGTTGAATACACTCAAAACTGTAGAAATGACAGTGGATTTTACAAAGAGACCTACTATTTTATCCCCCCTTACCATATTTAGCCACACAGTATCAATAGTACAGTCCTTCAAGTTTCTAGGCTCTATAATCTTCCAAGACTTAAAATGGGCAACTAACATCAGCATCATTATCAAGAAGACACATCAAAAGATGTAATTCCTACATTAGCTCAAGAAGTTCAACCTGCCTCAAAAGCTACTGATACAGTTCTACAAAGGAATTATTGAGTCTGTTCTTTGTACATCTATTACTGCCTGGTTTGGTGCAGCAACCATACAGGACAGGTATAGACTCCAACTTATAGTCAAGATCACAGAAAATTGCAACTAACCTGCCCTCCATAAAAGACCTGTATACTGAAAGGGTCAAGAAAAGGGCAGAGAAGATATCTGCAAACCCCCTCTCACCCCGGACACAATTTGTTTGAACCTCTCCCATCTGGTAGGCACTACAGAGGACTACATACAAAATCTACCAGACACAAGAACAGTTTTTGCCCCTATGCCATCGTTCAAATGAATACTTGACTCACGTTATATGATCATGCTACAAGATAGATAGAGCAGAAAGTAGAGAATTCTAATTCCCAGAAGTTCTGTCTAATGTGTATACATACCAATTCCACACTTTATAACACTTCCTTCTACTGACTGCACACTTACTGAATAACATTGTTATGCATTATCTTACTACTGTTTATTGTTGTTGCAAGTATACTGAGAACTGCTGTATTGGAATCAAATCCCTTGCATGTCTAACCATGCTTGGCCAATAAAGTATCTGAATATGTGTGACTCATATTTACATATAAATTAAGCATATTTAATAAGAATTTAATACAACCTTATATTTTCACCTAGCATCATGCACTCCAGGCAGACAAGTGCATTCCATCAAAAGAATTAGCACATTGAGATGCAATAGATAAATCTATTTTTATCTGTTTGAATATTTTTACTAACCTACACCATTAGCTTCTTAATAGGCTTATAAATAATTTTCTACCAAAGTAAGATGCATGTGTTTATATTCTAGTCCACTTGATTACAAATAGTTTTTTAATGTTGTAACGAAATAATACTTTCCCAATATCAAATACAGTTTTGCTGCACTTAAAACAGGGGTGGGCAATTATTTTTCCCAGGGGGCCAAATGAGAAGCAGACAATATTGTGGAGGGCCGGGCCAAAAATT
>JANHZU010006511.1:28812-40841 GCA_032468055.1 Acrochordus granulatus | reverse complement strand
AGAACTGGACATGGAACGACAGATTGGTTCCAAATTGGAAAAGGAGTGCGGCAAGGCTGTATATTGTCACCCTGCTTCTTTAACTTATATGCAGAGTACATCATACGAAATGCTGGGCTGGATGAGTCACCAGTTGGAATTAAGATTGCTGGGAGAAATAACCACCTCAGATATGCAGACGATACCACTCTAATGGCAGAAAGTGAAGAGGAAAGAGCATCTTGATGAGGGTGAAAGAGGAGAGTTTTATTCTAGCATTCCAATCCCATTTGATGAAAAGGGCATCTTTTTTTGGTGTGAGTTCTAGAAGGTGTAGATTTTCACAGAACTGGTCAACTTCACTATTGGTACTACCATATCTTTTGCCACAATCATTTTACTTCTATTTGCAGGTCTTTGTATTTTGTGATTATTATTATATCTTCAAGTCATTGTTGACTCCTGACGATTGGCTGGAAAAATCCCTATAGTTTTCTTGGTAGGATGTCAGCCGTGGTTGGCCAATGCCTGCTTCCAAAGACTATGAGAAAGTGGTTATCCAGCAAGTTTTGTATCTAAGGTGAGATTAGCAATCAGTCTTTCACTTTATAATCTGATGCCTTAACCTTATTTTGTACTGTTTTAATTTTGTTTTATGATATATGCCACCCATGAAATGAACAGTTATAGAAGTCAAATAAATACCAAGACATCTCTGCTTTGCCTGACGTCCCCCTCCCACACATACATAGAACACAGAATGTGGAGTGAGAAAAGATCAGGCAAAGGAGAGACTGCCTACAGAAAACACTTGCTTTTTTTCTGCAAGCAGAGAAATTGGAAACAAACTGATTTCAAGAGAATGCTATAGGCTGTTTGCTCTTCTACATATCAAAAGCAATATGCTCTTTCCAGCAGTAGCCAAGAATCAGGCAAAGGAGAGACTGCCTACAGAAATTGCCTGTTTTCCCCCTCCTCTCATACAGCAGAGAAATTGGAGGAAGGGATTTCAAAAGTACTGTAAACCGTTTTCATCGCGTGCCTGCAGCTCAAAGATGCATCCTGTTGGCATGATTGCACTGCTTCTGCTGGGTAGAAGGGCAAACAGCTTACTCTCATGCAATCCTTTCCACCCCAATCTCTCTGCTCTGTAATATGGAGGCAGAAGAAAAAAAAAACAGATCAGGCATGGGACAACATATACTGGCTATAATGGTGATTATAGAAGGATGGTGTGAAGATACTAACTAAATGGTCATAAATTGGCCATAAAGTTGTTTTTTTCAGCACCATTGTAACTTTAGATGCTGAACAAGCATTGGTAAGCGAGGACTATCTGTACACCAAACTAGCTGTCATGGTATTCTCCAAAGACAACAATTTTTTACTAACGTCCTAGTTTTTCCCTTAGCAAACAGCCACTCATGTTCTACAATTTCTACTTTCCACTCCTGATTTAACAAACACCAGTCTTCTGCAATCTCACTTTGATTCTTAGTCTGGTGTATGGATATGAAGTGGTGTGGCATTCTTGTTTAATCTAACTACGCATGCATGCACAAGAGAGTAACACTGCAGATTTCAAATTAGAATGTTTATTTTAATTTGTTCATAATTTAAACTTCATTTACATGCAGCCATGCTAATTTCTTTAAGTATAACTTATTGAGCTGAGCTTGTACATACATGTGGAGGGTGGACATGTGGCAACACGATCTAGATAAAATTGAACTGTAACTGAAATACAAGCAAACAGCGTAATTATTTACTCTGAATCCAAAGTATATGAAGTATTAGTCAGCTCTATTTATTTCTTCACAGTAAGGTAAAAACAAACATAATCAAATATTTTTAGAAATGTTTTGCAAATCATTTAGTACCAAGTGCCCAACGGGGGTACAGTAGGAAGCAGTTGAAGCCCACCTGAAGAAAATGTCTAACACCCACTCCAGTTTAAGCACTAGCTACCAACATATCAATGAAGGCTCACATATGGAACATGACATTCCTTGCTCATCTTTATTTTTTTTTACTTCCTTTACAATACTTTATTTAAACCATATACAATTCAGGGACTTCCAAACCTCCCTTCTGGAAGTATTTTTAAATGCCTTATTAAGGCATGTCCAAATAGGATACAGTAAACATACTAACAAACCCAGGGCCAGACGCTCTATGACGATCCCATATACTCTGGCTCTGATTTCCCATGTTGATTATAAAAGTCTATACAGAAGCCTTCTACTGATTTTTGCTGGTATATTACATATCACTCCTTAAACTAAAAGACAAAATTTCCTAATTGTGCAAGGAGCTTCACCTATATTCAAGCAAGCCTAAATAGAAATCTCTGGTAGCTTTGCTCAACACATACAGGTCAGGATACATGAGTAGTGTCTAGGGTCCTATATTCTTACTTATCTACCACACACTGAACAGGGCCAATGTCACAAATAGGGTTTTCGCAATATAGTATGAGGGGTGCGGTGGCGCAAGCAGTTAAGAGCTCGGCTTGCTGGCTGGAAGGTCAGCGGCTGGAGTTCACAACCCGGCATTGCCGCGCAGCAGGGTGAGCTCCTGCTGTTCCACCCCAGCTCCCGCCCACCTAGTGGTTCAAAAGCGCACGAGCATGAGTAGATAGGTACCGCCCCTTTTGGCAGGAAGGTAACAGTGTCTGTGCGCCTTTGGCGTCCAGTCATGCCAGCCACATGATCACGGTGCCGTCCCAGGATGAACACTGGTTCTTCGGCTTGGAAACAGGGATGAGCACCACACCCTAGAGTTGGTCACGACTGGTAGGGTCTCCTTTACCTTTTTATGAGGCCTTCTTATTACTTATTGGGGGTGACATCCCAATGAAGCTCTTCATACTTTTCACAAGACCGTTTTTCCCAAATGTGGGAACCTTCCAATGTATGGAAGCCAGCATGGTCATTATTGGAAGTTCCCAGGAATTAGTCCATATATCTGGAGGATGCATAGATTGATGAAAGATGGAAGAAACTTCCACCGACATGTTTTACCTATGGAAGAGTTGCTTTCAAGATGGATTTTAAATTAATTTTTCTCCAACAGGTCCTGAAATTACTTTACCTAGTGCCAAATATAAAGAAGCAAAAACAAGATTTCACGAAAGTCAAAGAGTTAGCTTTTGCAATAGAGAATAAAAAAGAACTTTAATTTTTTCATCCAGGAGGCAGATATATATTTTCCATGTTCTTCCAGGAAAAAAAATGAATTGCCATCTGGGTCTTTTGTCAGTACTTAAAATTATGTAAATACAACAACCTTTACTTAAACTAGGAGCAAGAATCAATTTGTATTGTGGTACAGAATTCACCAACAGTAAAACAGGGTCTATGATAAACATTTTTTTCCAGAAGAAAAATTGCAGAATATATGATTGCATTCATGACAAAACAGTGTTTCTTCTTATTAAAGCTGATCCTATTTTAGACATGATTAGCACTAATTGTGTTTCACCATTAAAAAAAATTATGAAGATTGTTCTACCCCAAGAGATCAAAGCTTGGTAAAGACAGTAGTAAATTTCTAAAAAACAATGAAAGCTTTCCTGTGGTAGATTTGGAAATTCAAACTATGACAGAGATCTTAACACTGGTTTTGAGAATGATTCACAGCAATCCACAGATGTACATGCCCCCCGAAAAAATATTATTCTGCTTTTAAATTGGGTGGGAAACTGATTGCTACAAAACAAAAACTGAGCTTCCCATCTCTCCTTGTATACAAAGCAAGGAAAAGGGGTATGAGAAAATCAGTTCACTGCTACTCTTTCCCAAACCTCCAACTACAGTATTGTAAAGAAAATAGTCTGAATTATTCTTCTACTATATTATGCTAAAAATGTTCAAGTTAATAACCAAATTCATAAATTAAACAGAGAGAAGAAACAGAATGCAGGATCAGCTTGTTAAGACTCTTTTTTCTTAACTATATCAACTTTTTTCCCTTAAAGTCTCATGTCTTACAACAGTTTCTTGATGAAAGCTCATAGTGTATTATTGTTTCTAATCTAGATTAAGGTCACCATGTGATTAGGGTTTAGGATTTCAATCCAATAGCCATCGGGATCTTGAATAAAAGCCAAACCTTTCATTTTACCTATAAAAGAAAAATATATAGTTTTAAGAATTTCCAGTATAATTCTCATTTTAAGCCTCTATAACTTTCCCAGATTAACATCATACCTTTTCTATGTACTTTCAAGACAACAGTAAATAAAATAACATAAAATGAAATGTATATATTCAAACAGAAAAATGTACATCAAAATGTGCAGCCAGTATAAAAGGAAATAAAGAAAAGTGTAGAATACATATAGTACATAATGTACACATATATAAATTTGACTTAATCTATGAATTTACCCATTAATCTTAATATTACACACAAAGAAGGAAATTACTGGTTCACAGCAGACTCACCATCATCTGGTTTTTTCACAAATTTTACTCCCAGTTCTTCAAATCTTTTACAAGCTTCATTTACATCAGGAACAGCAATTCCAATGTGACCTAAAGAGCAGTAGAATAATCAAAAGCAGTGCTACATGTAGCAATATGTGAACAATGCCTTTGTTCATAAAGAACTGACATAAATTATCAATTATTTGCAAAAGAAGGAAATACAACCATTATTCCATAACATATACTAAAGAAATCTATTGTGTTCAAAATTACATTTAAAAGGCAATATCCCATCCAGATGTTTGGTATAACTTCTATGATTTCTGAAACTCAGTAACAGGTCTGATCGGTCCAATTCATTTGGAGTTAACAAGAAGTTACAACTCTACTGAATGAATCAAAGAATCACTGGTGTCTTTATATTTATCTAGTCCAATCTCTAGCTTGGTGCAATGCACTAAAATATCTCTACCAAACGTCTGAGCAGTATCCACTATTGTTCTAAGCAAAGTATTCTGCTAAAACTCAGTCTTAATCTTCTTTTTAAAAATGTCCAGTCATTGCTACTTGTTCTGTCCTCGATTTCAAAACAGTAAGTCCTCTACGCATGCATATAGTCACCCAGAATCACTGTGTCAGCAATGTGGGTGGCATACTAAATAAATAAATAGTAGATTTTTACAGTAAATATTTGAGGACTATCATACCTTCCCTCAGTCTTCTCTGTTATAAGCAAGATATAGCCAGAAAACCTAACCATTCTTCCAAAGATTTGGTTTCCAATCACCTTATTGCTCTGTTACTAAACCATGTAGCACACTTAAAAAAGCTTTTCCAGTTTTAATTTTCCCCTGCACACTGATTGGATCTGTGCTTTCAATATCTTGTTTTTCAGAATAACCCACCCATGTTGTTTATCTTTTAATTTCAAGTTACGGCATGCTGCTCATCTTTCTCCTTAGTTATGTTCAATTCTTGAAGTCTAGCACATATGGCTAATTTTTCTCCATTTTTATCTTTATTTTTTGTGAATTCCAGAACAACATGGTCACTTGACTCCAAGATGCCTGACACATTCAGTCCATCAACCTCTCTATTGGACCGAATTAGGCCCAGGACAGCCAACCCATCTCATGTATCACTGTCTTCTTAATACGAGTGCTTCTTTATCCAAATCTATGCTTGTCTCTTTATTCCTGGCTTAGTTTTTATTCATTTGTTTCAATTTATATAGCCACTCATATCACTCACTTGATTCTGGTTAACTCACAAGTTAAAAGAACTTTAAAGGAACTATTTCAAAATATTACTGAAATATATAAATTTTATAGTAAGTTGAGTTGTAGTGTACTGTGCCTTTTTCTGTCCATGAAGACACCTTAAGTGGATTAAGAATGCTGAAACCAAAGTTACTTGATAAAAGTGGAGGCAGCTATATAATACCTAAACTACAGACTCTGTACTGCTGCCTTGACCTTATAAAGTATTTATTCTTGATTCTCACTCTCCCTTGCCCCACCATCCAGTTATTCTTACTTTAGTTGCCTTCTGGAAATCCATTAAAACACAGCTGTTTTGATGAGTCTTTAAAAAATTGTAGTGTGTATGCTGTTTATTTGGTAATATGCTTTCAATGGTATATTTTTTCAGTAAGTGTTATGATGCAGTTTTACGATTTTACTGTTTCATAACTTTGTTGTGTGAATTACCTACAGATGTGGCAGGATGCAAATAATAAAAATAAACACAATACAGATATAATGAACATAATATTCAGGTATAATTTCCTTTTCATCTATAGTTCCTTCAATAGAATTGAAGTAATTTACAGTAATTGTAAATATTGTTTGTTCTGAACAAATTAAGGCTATCCTAGAAAGAATTTTAACCTGCTGTTAGATTGTGGAAACTGGGTACAACCAGATGCTTTAAGTTGGGGAGAAGTGATCCTAGAAGCAATGCCACTTTGGTTTTATTTCATGGAGGAAAAAACTGTTTCTCTTGTTTAAAATTCAAACGCTACAGACCTTACAAACAGGTTAAGTATAAGGAAGAATCATTTCACCTCTATAAAATTAGAGTGACCTAATGAATTAACTTTCATCCATGAAAAGAAGAAAAATATTTGAAGCTAGAATAAAGATTTTTATTATTTTTTTCCTTTCTTTTGAAGATTAATGGTTATTTCTGGAAATAAAAGACATACGTGTAATACATTTTGGCTTTTTTCACAACATACCAAATCCTCTAGGGTCTGAATTGCCATTGTGGTAAGCCTGATTCTCATCATTTTCAGTGCCCCAGTTGCTAAAAGAAAGAAAGGGAGAAAATGGAACAAGTGGAAGGCAAAGCAGTTCCACCTCAAATTAGAAGCTATTTTTTAAAAAAAAACAGAGAAACAAAGAAAAGGAAAAAGAACATAAATATAGAGAGCGATAAGTATAGAAATTTGAAGCATTGACAAATTATATTCATGTAAACTGGGATTCATGTTTTGCTCTAGATAAATGAAACTACCGTCTATTAAAAGAATCCATATAAAAATGAGTTGCTACAAGAAAAACAAAACATATAAAGAACTAGGATTTATTTGCTTTGACATAAATTTAGAAGTAAATCACAGAGGAGGGGAAGGAGAAATCTGCTTCTTAATTGTACAATGGAAGTTTGGTACCAGACTTATAAAACTACAGGCAGAATTTGCTTAATAACCATTTGTTCAGTAAACCATCAACAAATAGTACCTATGCCCGGCCTCAAAGTTATGGCTATAATAGTACCTCTGCAGTCATGTGATCAAAACTCGAGCGATTGACAGCCCACTCACATTTATATCCGCAGGGATGCTTCAACTTCCCCACCCATCTCTGTCCTTTTGGTCTCCCTGTGCTCTGCTGCCGCTGCTGCTCCCAAATGACCACCATGACATCCGCTTACACTTCCTCTCACCCTGGGCAACAGCCACTCCCAGCCTGCTGCAGTTGTTAAATGAACAAATTTTCTCCATCTGGTATTTTTCTTAACCAAAACTGGAAATAAATACTGGGAACCAGCAAAAATCATATTTGAGTGCTGGTATTTAAGTCCTGGTAAGTCAGATAGCCTACTCCAGTTTAAAACTGACCACATACACTAAGAACAATCCAGTATCAGATAATAAATTGATCCAGTATACATTAAAAATACTGTATTTACCCTTTACATTAGTTGTTTGAGTAGACAGATTATGAAATAAACATCCTATGAATTATTGGAGCCCTACTTATTGGAGATAATATCAGAATATGAAAGCCTAAGTGAGAGTCTCCCCTTCCTTCTCGCACTAAAGAGAATCAAGGTGGTGCAATCTTAACTTTTTTCCTTACCTCCTCCTCTCTGTCTGTGCTGAATTGTTGCTCACATTATGGATCTCAATTTCCTTCTTCAAGGCCATTTCTACACTTCTCTACAGGAACCAGACCTTTCTTTAAAAAACATTTTAAATGCATCTCTTCTCCTCTAACAGATCTATAGTTTGCAGGAAGATTGCTCCTCATTCATTTCTCAGAATCTCAAGGTTTGAAGATTATATAGCAGATGAAAATCTCCACATGAGACTGAGGCTACTACTGCTACAAGCAATGAACATTTATAATTTAGTTGATAGCATAATAGCATGACTATGTCATAAGTCATTTTCTAGATAAGCACTTGGATGAAAAGCAGTACTGAACTGTATATGGAAGGCCCTGTTCTCACAGGTGACTAGACATGCAATGTGATACTACATTACAGAATTTTGCCCATTACATTGGGCAAAAACCAACATGCAAATTTCAGAAAATACACTCACTGTGTCAGTTCTACTGTGGCCTTCCGAGAAAAGGTCCATGCTATCTTCTCTTTATTATCTTTTGGAATATCATTTTTATCTTCATAGGCCAAAAAATAGAGGGAGAACTTCATAGAAGGAAAATCAAACTTTTGAAGTAAACTGAGGAAAAAAAACAGACAAGCAAATTATTTCATTCTAAATATTTAATGATTTGTTATAATTTGTTTTACATGATTGTAAATATATATGATTTCTTGAAGTAAAAAAATATTCTGAGAAAGCAAAAATTTATGACACCTGAAAGATCAATAAACCTCTTTGGTGCAAGCTTTCTCAGAGACTTCTAAAGATGTAAATGGAAGGCAATCAAATCTTCCACAAGAAAAAGCTAAATTATTTCAATTTCCATCTCATCCCACAATCCCAGGACTCTTGATGCTCAGCTTTAGGACTGCTGTTGCATTTTTTAATGAAATTGTAACAGTCATTTTTTAAAAATTGTAACAGTCAGTTAAAAATAAACCTGAGGTTTACAATGAGAAAAAAGCATACAGAAAAGTTAATTTATTTGCTTATTTATATTATTTGTTTACGTAGATCAAATCAAGAATTGGCCTTACTGTAGTAATATTGAAGGAAATAGAACTTTTCTTGCTTATATAAAATCCCTGTTTTGACTGAGAAGATATCTGGATTTATCATTCAGAGAACATTTGTAAGAAGGAGCATAAATTAACCTACAGCTTGCTTTTTATTACTGAACAGAACTGCTTCTGAGCAGAGAGGTATGAATGCATTTTATGACTAACCTCCCAAAAACTTAATGTGTCTATCAGTTTTAATTCACACTAAAGATAACAAGCATAGTAGAGAAAAGCATTTGATTTCTCCTTATTTCAGATATGCTTTGTAGTTATTGTTCTTATAAGCATGAAGTTTGGAGGTCCATATTCCTTTTATCATCACATGTAGCAAACAGGATCCTGGGAGCTGCAGCACACTGAGGATTTCCACTCAAGAATTTACTGGTGTGGTGAGAAGGAGAGAACAACTTTCTTGCAACTGCTTCACAGCTAGAGAAGAGGCAGAGCTCTGTTCAGAATCCTAAGCATGCATCTCATTCAAATTACTGAAAAACACATTAGATCCACAAAACACAGAATCCGTTTACTGAGCTGAAATTTCCATCAAAGAAGAGGGAAAGGAATTTTTTGCTTCTTTTTACCACTTTGTCTCTTCTAGGCTATCAAAGGTCCCGCAAATCTTTAGAGCAATTTAAATCAGCTTAAAATATTTCATTAAGAGGGACTGGATCCAAGGCCATTTTGTTTTTAGATGAGTGAAATCTTAATGAAAACAACTAGGTATAAATCATTTTTACTTACGTCATCCCAAGAATTCTAGTATAAAAATCCAGTGATTTTTTAGGATCTTTTATTCTTAGCATTGTCTGTTGCATAAGAAAATCCTGCAGAAAAACATAAGTTAGATGAATCATGACACTTAATAACATAATTAATTCTAGATGGGGTCGCACTACCCCAGATAGACCTGGTGCATAATCCAGATAGACCTGGATCCTTCTGGACTTGCAAATCCTGCTCAAGGAGCAGGTGGCAGTCGCAGCCAGGGGGGCCTTTGCGCAACTTCACGTTTGGCAGTTACGCCCCTTCTTAGACCAGGGCTCCCTTCACTTGGTCACTCATGCTCACGTCCTGTGTTGGATTACTGCAATGCGCTCTACATGGAGCTACCCTTGAAGAGCATTCAGAAATTGCAGCTGGTGCAGAATGCTGCTGCGTGGATGATTTTGGAGGTGAGATCAGCCCATGTGACATCTTTGTTCCGCGAGCTGCATTAATTGCCAGTCTGCTTCTGGGTGCATTCAAGGTGTTGGTTTTAATCTATAAAGCCCTTTATGGCATGGGACCAGGTTACCTGAGGAACCATGTCGTCTCAGTGGTGAGTTCCCTTCCCCCCAGATCCCGTCAACCAAGGAATTTAGACTGGCGGGATCAAGAAGAGCCTTTTCTGCTGTGGCTCCTGCCCTGTGGAACATCTCACCCCCAGAAGTGAGATCTGCCCCCTCCCTTAAGACCTGGCTCTGTCAATTGGCATGGGGCTTGACTGGTGACTCATCATCTTGGAGGTGGTTAGTAGATTAGGAGTTGCCTCTGTTCCCCATACATACGTTTTTATATTTTTTAGCTCCTTCCTTCCTGTTCGGCTGGGTTTTTTGTCTTATGGATTTATGGACTTTTATTCTTTTATACTTTTATTGTAAGCCACTGAGTGTCTTCTAATTTCAGCGGCATATAAATCCAATAAATAAATATAGTTTTTCTAGGGACAAACAACAAAAAATGGCCAAGGCCAAAATGGTATTTGGTTTGGTATCTCATAACAGCATAGTGTTAAATGGTCAGTACTTGTAGGATGTCAACTGATTCGGGTGGGTTTTATTATTTTGATGTCTAGGATATTGAGTAACAATCAAAGAACCACTGTTCAAATCAGAAGTTGTGTCCTACTCAACCCCGTGGACCACAGCATGCCAGGCCTCTCTGTCCTGCACTGCCTTCCAGAGTCCACTCAAGTCTATGCCCACTACGTCAATGGTGCTATCCAACCATCTCATCCTCTACTGTCCCCTTCTCCTTTTGTCTTCAATCTTTCCCAGCATCACGGTCTTTTCCAATGAGTCCTCTCTTTGCATTATGTAGGCAAAGTATTTGAGCGTAAGCTTCAGTACTATCCTTCCAATGAGCAATCAGGGTTGATTTCCTTCCTGTTCTGATAGGAAGCATCAAATTCAAAACTTCTACCTAAATTCAGCCTAAGAATCCAAATTAAAACACTTTAACAGATGACTTCCCAAGCTCTCCTTGATACAGCACCTTCCTCGGTAATTGGTGCAGATTTCTACTGTTCTTACTGATGGAAATGTTTTCTAATTATCTACTGGAGCCTTAAGGACATTATTCTATTACTCTATGTGATCCTGCTTTCTTAGATTTTTGTTTCTCCAGGCTACATGAAAGAAATTCTTACAGTTTCTCAATTTAAGGCTTGAATTTCTTCTTCTGTTTTTCCTCTTCTTCTGTTTTTCTTTCTGCTTACTCCAACTTCGTTGAAAAAGAAATGCACATTGGGGTGCAAAAGTCACCTATCGCTGTCATATATACTGAGTGGCTATACAGTGTTTCAGAGGTTTAAGCAGTTAAGATGCTTGGCTTTCAGCTGGAAGGTGGGTAGCTCAAGTTCAAGACCCGGCATTGCCATGCAGCAAGGTGAGCTCTTGCTGTCTGACTCGGCTCCTGCCAGCCTAGCCTAATAGTTCAAAAGCAAGCAAATGCAAGTAGATGAATAGGTACCTCCTACTGCAGCGGGAAAGGTATTACAGAAAGGTACATTTGTTCAGCAACTGTTCAAATTAGAATGGCAGTGAGCCAAAAGGACTTATGAGCACTGCACAGAGTTGAAGACGTTATATTGATCAGTGTGTGCTGATAGAAGAGTGACAGGTGGTGGGAGAGGCTTGATTTAAAGGGACAGAAGAGCTCAGAGTAGGGCAAGTCTCCAACTCTTGCTCAATATACATTACGAATATTAATCTATTAATGATGCATTCTCAACTCATATTCTGCTTCTCGTAGGACAGGATTTAAACAACTCTTGCAACACAGTTCTGTTTTATCTTCATAACACTAATATGTTATTGTTCAGTCACACAGTCATGTCCGACTCTTCGTGACCCCATGGACTGCATTACACCAGGCCCCCCTGTCTTGCACTGCCTCCCGGAG
>JANHZU010006510.1:50529-62545 GCA_032468055.1 Acrochordus granulatus | reverse complement strand
GCCAAAGACCATTGCTGATGGGCATTCAGAAAAAAAAATCCTGAAGGATCCTTTAAATATATGAAAAGGTTAAAAAAAAACATATACCATCAGTAAAAGATACTCAACCACCCTAGTACAAGACTTGGGAAAACAGCCAAGTCTTTACGGCCCTTTGGAACAGCAACAGAGTATAATGACATCATTTGGTAGCTGCTCCATGAAATGAATTATATAAATTAGATTGGAAAGCATCCTCAATTGTTTGCTCAAGTTAACTCTTCTTATAATAAAAAATGACTCAATAGGAGAAAATGCTGTGTCTCATCAGAGCAGAGTATGGCCTTCTATATGCTAGATTACAAACCAAGAATATTTAGGCCAATAGAAATAAATCCTGGCAGCTTGGGAAATACCATGTAATTAAATCAATAATTCTCAGTCACTACAAGATAAACACTGATAATTGACTGCCCTTTCCATAGATCAAAGTCCAATTTCATCAACTGACATACATGCTTGTAACAGGAACAAATGCCACATAATACAATCCAGCTTTTCTTCTCTTTATCCTTCCTCCACGCTACAAAAAACAAGGCACATTGATTCCTGCCATCTGGTCATGCAACTATGCACTAAGTCACAACCCATCAAGGCCTTGCCTTCTCTTAGAGAATTCAGCAACTGAGATCTATACATTAAATCCAGGATCTTGGCCACAGCAGCACAAAACTTAAAGAAATTATCTGGGCCAGGGCCCATTTAAGAATCTCTATGGGGCAAAAAGTTTTAACTGAGCTTCACACATAGACACACATATTTTTTTCTCCACCTTTCATATTGATATAATTGATTTTTTCCATCAAAGTCAATGGCACATTAAACAGGAGGATGAATGCTTCTGGTACAGATAGAAGTCAAAGAAATATGACATTTAGCAACTTGATAGAGAGGAGAAGAGCCAGATTTTTCCTTGCTGTTCTGTCCCTTGGATCCCTGCTCCTCAGCAGGTGCGCTCTTTGACCCAATATTTACATCACAATGAGAAGAAAGGATGAGTTATTTGGGTGAGCAACCTCTCTCATCCCATTTGTTCCTTACTTGTTTCCACTGTCTGCAGGGTTTTTCCTTCATGACACTGTACAGGAAGAACAGTTTCATTCAATATGTTATTTAGCTGTTGTGAAATTTATAACTACATATTTTGCTAAATTGTAATATATTGGAAACCATCATGTGTTGAATAGGCCAAAGTGGTGGAATTCATAAATAGTGCTAAACCAATAATGGTGTTTGAAAAATCACATTATCTAAATTAAAATGAAGCAAAATAACATTACATCCTAGCATAATGTGGAAACTCATCCAACAGTAGCATGTAATGTGGAAATTCATCCAACAGTAGCATGACACTCTGTGTCAGGATGGTGACACAACCATGCAATCAAAGCCTTCAACCTTTTTTATGGACATCCAAACTGATGTCAAAAGGATGGGGCTTCAGCTACATGGTTTTTACTTCCATCATGATTTTTTTTAAACTCCTCCCTGGGGTTACCCCTAGTGCTATGGGATGAGCTGATTTTGCAAGTTAGTTAACATTTAATTCCTATTATTTTATTTAAAACATCACTGTATGGTTTATATTGCAGAGTGATGAATTCAGAATAATGACAACCAATTCAGGTCTAAAGAATTTTCCTTGATGGATCCAATTTTATAGCAAGTTGCTTTTAAAATGATATTTCTGGAGACTTTCATTCATGATTTTAGTGCTTCTGGAGATAGTGGGTAAAGTAAGACCTGGAATTTTTCTGTCAGGATTTTCATTCCTCTAAAGATACATATCATTTTAGCAATGTGAGAGTTAACAGCTTCAAATGAAAATTCCTCTTTTATCCTTTAATGTAATTATTTTCCAGACTGCAAAACAGCAGTAGTTTATTGATCTTTCCCATTTCTATGCTTCAACAGCTACCAATGTTGTTAAGAAAGAAAGTCAATTCCTCAGAGGAAATTAAATTGCTCTTACATTCCAGTTAACTTTCACAGTGCCACCATAACAGCTGACTGGCAACAGTTTTCTGTCTGCCATAAGCTTACGTAAACAAGGGTGTATATTTGCATTCAGTCATACGGGTAAAGAAAGAAGCAAAACAAATGCATTATTTCTTACTGTTGCCTCGTATTTATCAGGTGGGGGGAGCTGTTGAACAAGACTCATTTGTTGCTGCACTATAGCTCCTCTGATTAAGTGAAAGTGACCTGACTGCTTTCTTAAAAAACACCAAGGTTTATACCTCTGTGAAAATATGGTCTATATGTGTCCTTGCTGAAATCTGCTGATCTGTTTCTATGGGCAATACCACTGAGATGCAACATGTACTATAAAATGTACCTTACTGCATGGTTTTTAAACACTTATCGAATCTATATGTAATAATGGGGACTATTGAAGATTAAATTTGCATCAGATGAAAAAGAAATCATGTGAAATGTATCAGTGACCACATGCTGAGTGGGGCAAGCTTGAAAATGGAAGCAGATAGTCTTTTCCATTTAATATTAACTTATATTTTACAAAAATTCAGGCAGTGTTTGAGGAGGGGTTGGGGCTGCAAAAATATCTTGAGAGATTTTAATTATATATCCATAATGTAACAGCACGGATAAATTAAAGGATCTATTTTTCTACATTTACATTACTTATAAGATTTAGGAGTTCACTACATGTCAGCATAACAAAGCAATACCAATAATCCTGCTGAGCACATTCAATTAAGATTTTGAAGGAACTACTGTAGTACATTTCTCAAGTTGTTGCATTTCATAAGTTGTTTAAAAACTGCAGCAATGCAGATTAATGGAACTCCAGTTGCAGCGGCCTTGATGAAATCAGTGCTATACCTCAATATCCTCTCCATTTCTTTTTGAGAAAAGGAAGGGAGGGTCAGATATAAAATACTTGCCTGATAAAATAGTCAACTGAAAAAAACTCCCTAACATAAAAGCAGAATTACAAGGCATTTGGATATTGCTAGTTTTGTATGTTACTCAGTACCAGAATCAGCTTAAATAATCACATCATATTCAGCTTAAAACTATACATTTGGTTGCACATGGAAAAAGGAAACTGCCAGCTGGGAATATATTTATTTATTTATTGGATTTATATGCCACCAAGATCAAAAGACTCTTGGTGGCTTACAATAGAACTATAAAAGAATACAAATCCATAAAAACATGAAAACCATAAAACGAAAAAAAAAAAAGCCCAGCCGAACAGGAAGGAAGGAGCTAAAAATATAAAAACATATGTAAGGGGAATGGAAGTGACTATTAATCTGCCAACCACCTCCAAGATGATGGGTCCCTGTACCCCGTGCCAATTGGCAGAGCCAGGTCTTAAGGTCCTTATGGAAGGACATAAGGGAGGGGGCAGATCTCACCTCTGGGGACAAGATGTTCCGCAAAGCAGGAGCCAGAGCAGAAAAGGCTCTTCTCCTTGACTCCTTTTCTACAGCCTAAATTCTACAGCCTAAATTCCTTGGCTGTCAGGATCAGGAGGAGGTCTCTTCTGCCAGAACTTGTGGGATGGGAACTCACCATTGAGGTGTCACAGTTCCTCAGGTAACCTGCTCCCATGTCATGAAGGGCTTTATAGGTTAAAACTAGCACAGTGAATTGCACCCGGAAGCAGACCGGCAACCAATGCAGCTTGCAGAACAAAGATGTCAGACCGGCAACCAATGCAGCTTACAGAACAAAGATGTCACATAGGCTGCTCTACTAGCACCCAAAATCATCCACACAGCCTCATTCTGCACCAGCTGCAATTTCTGGATGCTCTTCAAGGGTAGCCCCATGTAGAGCACATTGCAGTAATCCAATATATAATGTAAAAATGCAGAAATCAAAAATGGAGAGCTGGAGGCAAGAGCTATGAACTTCTTCCAAACTTATTTTCTCATTTTTAAACATGTTATGCCCTCTTCAGTAACTTTATAACATCCTTTAATATATGCAGGTTTGGGAACTAACAGAACCTGAGATAAAGCAAAAATAGCCTGTGTCCTTCTGAAATAGTCGCTATATATTGTCTCCACCACATACAGAATATAGTCTGTTCACTGATTTTAAGGTTTGAGAGTAGCAAGATGTAAATGTGATGGATTTCTTTAAATAATGGGAAATATATATAGAGATAACAGGGATATCAAGATCGAGAGATACATAATTAGAAAGAGAGATAGGGATAGAGTCAGAAACAGAATAGAGATAAATAGATATAGTTATATAAGTCTCTCTCTGTGTTAATTAAGACAGTATTTGGTTGTAGTTGTTTTCTCAGTGGGCATGTCCATGGAAAGCTTTAAGATGATTTTAGGGAGTTAAAATAAAAGAACTGTTGTTGTTATATGTGAAATGTTCTCAGATTTGGTTCTGTGGATCTGAGTCTGGGTTGTATTGGCTTGGATGAAACCATACTAGGGAGACAATAGCTGGCACTGAGGTGGATGTTAATCATGGAGAAAAGAGGAAAGATTGTAATGAGTATTACTGATAATAGGGGACCAAATATGGAGTTGCTCTGCTTCTGTTTATAGTGCTGCAATTTGATCTGTTTGGAGTGACAACACTGGTGCCAGACTTGAAAGAGGCTTCAAAAGCTCCTTTGGATGCAGGCATCTTTGATAATTATTCTCTGTCTTTAATCTCTTGGTGAGACTGTACAATCTCACCAAGGGCTGTTATGATGACAGGAAAAAATTAATTTATGTAATTTATGTTTGAGTGCAACTTTGTGTGACTTTCTTCTCTGAACTCCTGAACCAAACTTAGGTTGTAGGAATAGACAATTTAAGTAACAGTAATGACACAGTAGGATAAACTATAATTGAGATGGGATTGAATGTATGTGGAAATACTCCAATCAAATACTTGCACAATGCTTACTTTGGAACTGCTCTAATGTAACTTTTAACATACATACTTTCAAGTTCACTTTCACTAATATTTTACAGAGTTTAACAATTACTCATTTTATATATATACAAAAAATAGAAAAAACAAGAGATCAAAAACTTCAGTACTATTTTACAAACATTAGCAATCATCTATTTATTCCATTTTCAAATCCACTTTATAACACCATACATTGGAACTTTCATTTAATTACATATGTCAAACAAGTAAAAAATCCATCTTGACTTCAATCAGTTTATTAAATTTAAGTTACTCCCTCCAGTTGCAGGTTGCTAATAATAATTTATGGAAAATCAGAAATCAAAATCCAGTCATTGAAAAACACTAAGAATATTTAGAACCAATATAACAATGAAATTTGGCCTAGAGAAATGGGCTACAGTAGAAATAAATTTGGGTAAAATCATGAACAATAATGGAATTCGCCAAACCATCAGGAGTCATCAGGATGAAGCCAACAAGTATCTGCTTATTTTACAGCTGGATGACATCAAGGTTGGACAAGTTAAACAGGTGCTTAGTAAATAATACATCCAAATAATGAGATTATGCCAAAGACAAAACTGAACATTGAGAATACCATCAAAGCCAGCAATACCAGTGCCATACCTGTAATGTGATACACTGATGGAATTATTAACTGAAAACAAGCTGAACTGGTCAGTTTGAACCAAAGAACAAGAAAACTGATGACTATTCACAATGCATTATTCTGCCCCACCAAAAAGGAGGAGAGATCAACTTCAGGTCAAATAAATTGTCAAAGAAGAAAAACACGCATTGGTTGATTATGTAAAAGGCAACCAAGAACAATCATTGACACAAGTTAAAAGTGGGAACTTATTGAAATGTACAGGAAACAAAATATGAACATTGAAATAATGTAATAAAACAAGAACATGCAAGGAAAAACATTATATGGTCAATTTTTAGGAAAAATTAGGTGGAAAGTGGATAAAGACAAATCCTGGCAGTGGCTTATAACTAGAAAAATAAAAAAAAGAAACTGCAAGCTTGATTGTGGTTGCTCAAGAGCAAGACATTTGAACTAACGCAATCAAGCCAGATGTGAAAAATAATCAAATGGTTCAAAATGCAGATTGTACAAAGAAGCAGAAGAGATGTCATATATTCTGCATGTAGAAGAAGATTGTACAAACTGATTATAAACAATGACATAACAGTCACCAAAATGATTCACTGGAATATCTGTAAAAATTATTTGGAAATAATGAAACATTGGTAGGAACATATAGTTGAAAAAGTAGTAAAAAATGGGCAGGTTAAAATACTGTGGGATTTCCAAATACAAACTGATAAAGTCCTGGCTCATAACACACTGGATTTAATTAGAGTTGAAAAGAAGAAAGTATGGATAATGATGTAGCAGGATAGAAGACAAAGGATTGGAGAAGATTGCAAAGTACTAAGATCTAAAAACTGAAGTTGAAAGATGATGGCATAAATTTGGTATCAGTGGTATCATCATTTAGAAAATCTGTACATTGACAAAATGTACGTTGACAGAATGCCATCTATCAATGGCAAAAGGCCTTGCTGCTGGAATCCACATTTAACATTGATTCATTATAATATCCTAGGTTCTTGGAAAGAACTTGATGTGTATGTAGGCTGGCTGACTGTGCGAAGAACCATACATATTTTTTTAAAAAAAACTCTTTCTCTCCAAATAGTTTGCCATTATTTTTTCTATTTCACTTAAAAGATTAGAAATCCTCTTGGTAGACAACATTAATATTCATCTATGCAAGGCTGTATTACAGATTTATTACTGCTTGTCAAAATTTTAGACTCAAAGCAGCTCTGACACAAATGTTATTTGCAGTCAAAGAAAATAATCCACCTAGAAAAGGTTAGCCGTGAGTAAGAGCTGAGAGGGCAATCACTGTGAACAGTTAGATTAAGATCAGGAAAAAGAGGCTAGATGGCAATGAAATTGGATGATCTGCTACCAAAGTCATCATAAGGAAGTTATTTTTGTACAATATATATTACGTTTGGTTGTGGAATAACCTAATTTCAGAGTTCTGGACATTATTATATTCAACTTGTAAAAGTTTTGGACCATTTTTTTTTAAATAGCATCTCTCTGGACAATTTGCAAGGATAGCTTTTTTTTGAGGCACATTGTGCTACTGTAAGCCCAAGTCGATCATTTGTACTGATGCATTTTGCATTTATCTATTCTCACAACACATTAAGCTAGGCCTTCCAAATGAAGATGGCAAAAATCCAAATGACCACTAGATGGTGGCCAACTCTAGTGGTCTTTGGGGGTTTTGCAACCTAGATATTCTAGCTTTTGTATTAAGATAAAATATATTCAACTCAAACACTAATGTACTTACTCAGCTTATGGTTCTTTGTTCTGGACAAATCCAAGTAATTAGATGAATTTAGCAACTGTCATTCAACTAACCATTGTTAACATGCTGTACAGTCTCAGACATAGCTTGGGGTTACATATCACAAACAGAAATCTTCATTAAAAAGTTATCTGTTTCTTTAACCAATCTTTGTGGCTTATTACATAATCCATATCTGGAATAGCCACAGTTTTGGGTTGAGAGCAAACTAAACTTGTAACCTACCTTGCTACGAGTTATCATTTACTTGAATTTCAAATGACAGCCATTTCAAGTTCAGATGACAACAAGCAAAAAGTTTTATTAAAGAGCCAAGCCTGATACATGGGCAAGATAGCACCATGTACCTACCCCTTAACTGAAGGAACACAGATGAAATATGGTTGATTAGGTTTTGCTTTTTTGTATCCATGCAGCCAAATTGTTTTATTCAGCAAACTGTGGCTAAACAAATGATGGCTTAGTACAAGATTAATCCAAATTTTGTAGCATAACAGGAGTGAAATTTAGTAGATTGGGGTATGAAACACTTTTTTAATGCTCTGAGTAGGTTGAGGAAGGAAGGAAGGAAGGAAGGAAGGAAGGAAGGAAGGAAGGAAGGAAGGAAGGCCCATCCATCCATCCATCCATCCATCCATCCATTTTATATAGCTACTTGCTCAGGATATGACTCAAGGTGATGCACATCATCTATAAACACCATAAATCCATGAAAAATAGTTAATAATAAAAAAGAAGACATCATGTTTAGTTGCTTCTGATGTTGCTGCACACAATTATTTTCACCTTACATTTGTGGGATTTTACTTATTTGATCCTTTAGTTTGAAATAATTTTGATTCTCTATTCTTACTGTTTGTTTTGATGGATCTGTATAAAGAACAGAATGAAAGCCAGTTTAATTATTTATCAGCAGGTTTATTACCTTATTGTCTTTAAGACAGATTTCCAAACACAATCATGTGAAATTTATGTAAGCTGAAATAATATGTTACAAGCTTTTGAATCATAAATATCTGGCACATGCTATTTCAAGAAAAAATGGGAGATAGAGGAAGTTGCTCTCCTATAACTTTGTTTCTTAAAAACAGTGTAGTTGATGGCAGAATCTGGTTTCAACATAACAGCACTTACATTTATTTTCATGAAAAAATTGGTGTCAACTTTTTTATCCAGACTTTACACAGTATTTCATGAATCTGCTGGGTTTCTTCCAGGATAAATAAATGTATGGTTATGAAAAGATTTTGTGGGTCACACAATCTGTTTGATCAGATAATAAAATATTATTCTGAGAGCAAAATATGACCTATTGCACAAAATATGACCTATTGCACATCTGTTGCTGCAGGGGAAGAGATGAGAAGAATTCAGGGAGAGGTGGAAGAGTAAAAATAATACATGCACAAACACACAGACACAAACACACAGACATGCTTTTAGGAGGGAAAATACATAATCATATTGTAATTCTGATTTTTCCAAACAGCATATTTAAAGGTGGGCCTAAACTATGGCAATTGCTGGCACAACGTATGGTTCTTTCCAGGAACTTAAACTGTGCATAATTGAATTAATGGCAGGTGTCAGACTGTGTCTTGCTGTAGAAGGAAAAATGATGAAACAGATTATTGATATATTTCCTATTAGCATAAGCCTAACACACTTAACTGTAGTTGGATGAATCAACAGCTATTTTTTTTTAAAAAAGTCACAGAACTTTATTCAGGCTTAATACTCAAAGGTAAGCTACTTTAATATATTGCTCCAGAAAAATCCATGATGATGAAAGGGACTTCACAAAGAAATCATTTAGAAAGGAAACATGGGTGTAGGTCTCTCACTGCAATATTAGCAAGGTCCAGTTCATTTCTGATTATTTTAGAAAAGATTTGCTACAGTCAGTTACTTTGTACTGTAGTAAAAGCTAATAATACTTTAAGTATCTTTAATTATTTAAATAATATAATTGAAATATATTTTATATTGTATAATCCAATAAATAGTGATAAATGGAAATAAATAGTTGGGCCATTTGTCATATTTTGGCTTTTACAATATTTTTGTTGCTCTTGAAAAAGCAGGTGTTGATCCCAGTTCTATATCTTTTGGCATCATGACTTGAAAGTGTTCCAAAGGCATGCTTGACACTTGTGAATGGAAATGTCACCCATCCCAGTTTTCCTGTTGAATTAAACCATAATACACAAAAAAATTATGTTGCTGTTGTTATTAATGTGCCCACTCCTCATCTGCTTCCAGGTAAAAAACATCTAAGCAAAACTATTTGAGTCTGGCCTGTCATGACCCAAGACAATTCTATGGTTCTCAAGAATTCTAGAGCTGACTCTGACTCCAGAGAGTGGGCCAGCAGGGATATCTGCAGGAAGGAGGTTGAAAAAATCAAGATGGTGGCCATAACCAGATGATTGAAGGCACATCAACAACAACAACATAGATTTCTTGTATTGCAATTTAATTCAACAGGAGAACTGGGATGGGTGATATTTCCATCCATAGAAGTCAAGCATGTCTTTTGGGATCATTTCAGATCTTTTTATTTAGGTCATGATGGATGGAGAGAAGGGATGGGGCTCTGATCACATAGTTATAGACACTATAATCATTTTTGAACCCCTTATGCCCTGCTTTATAGCTGGGTGTGTGGTACAATAGCAGCAATCTAGGCTTATTCCTCTGGCCCAACTTCAGAAATATGGGCTCACAACTGCTACCTGCAGAACCATCTTCCTTGCAGTGATCATGGTCTCTCTCGACCTCCCTATCAGCTGGTTGGGACTAAGTCTGGCAATTCCCAAAGATTCTGTGGGAAAAAAGTCACTCTGGCATCAAAGAGAAATTTGTTTCAATGTTTTATAAGAGATGCCGAATGCATTCTCTATGAGTATTAAACCCTTCATAGGTTTAGAAGGAGATCAACATAGAATGGAAAGGTTTAGAAGGAGATCAACATAGAATGTTTCTACAGGTCTGAAAGAGAAATAATAATATTAACCATTACTAATCATTTAAAAGCAGTTACATACCTTAAATTAAAAGCAAACAAATGTAAATATGTTGATTAACCATTCTTCTTCAAAGCAGTACATATATATGTAAATAAAGCATTTGTTGTTTTTCAGTCGCGCAGTCGTGTCCGACTCTTCACAACCCCATGGAATGCATTACGCCAGGTCCCCCTGTCTTGCACTGCCTCCCAGAGCCCTCCCAAGCCCACACCCATCACACTGACTCTGCTATCTATCCATCTCATCCTCTGCCATCCCCTTTTCCTCTTCCCTTCAATCCTTCCCAGCATCACAGTCTTCTCTAATGAGTCCTCCCTGCGCATTATGTGGCCAAAGTACTTGAACTTCAGCTTCACTATCTGTCCCTCCAAAGAGCAATCAGGGTTGATTTGCTGTAGGATTGACTGGTTTGATCTTGCTGTCCAAGGGACCCTCAAGAGCTTTATAAATGAAATTTTAAAAAGCTTTCATGCAGGTATTTAAGAAATTAAAATCTTATTCAGAAAATGTAAATTGAGATCAAAAATCTATCCTAAGCACCTTTTAATAGAAAAGTAGGATATACATTTAAAATATACTTTCTTCTATCTTCTTAAATACTGTCTAATGTTCATTTCTAAGATTATAATCAGGTGAAACAGAAAATACTACCAATTTCTTTTTAGAAAATACTGGATATTAAGACTCTTTTTCTGCAAATGTATTTCTAACAGCAGAGGAAGATTGTGTTTTCTAATCATCTTAGTGAAGTGTTGTGCAGCCCAAATAATGAAATGAATTTGGGGCACAGTTGTATGGAAACTGCATGTTTAGTAACGCTGAAAAAAAATGAGGATAATTGGGCAACTGTCACAACAATTATTTTTTTCATTTCCTACTTTTTCGGTGCCACCATAAATCGGGCTTAAAATGATAATCATTAGATAGCAGCTGAAAGAAAATTCTCCTTGAATCCATATAATGATTATATTTTTTTCAGCCCAGATATATTATTCTTGTTCAGACAAGGCACACAATCATATTTACTAACATCCTCTGGCTTTTAGACTTGCATCTCAATTTTACTTCAGTTTTTCTTTCTCCTTTCTTCAAGAAACAGCCAAAAGAGAATGTCACGGAAATTTAAAACAATTGTTCAGGTAAATTCAAAGGTGTAGGAGAAACATTCAGCAGATTAGTCTTTCAAAACAGAGACATGTACAGTGGGGGTATAAAATAAATTCAAGATATCGTTTCAGACTTGGTTTAATCATTGTTTAATTATTATTATTGACAGTGGGTAAGTAAAGAACATGAGGCTATTCAGGCTGAATGAAAGTGATTCCATTCAGCATTTCCCCACACATCCTCAAGTCTGATTAAACAAATATGAAAATATTCTTTAGGTGTGCACACAGAGGAAACAGACATAATATGCCGAGTTTATCTGGGTTATCAGAAGTATGTCAAATTTTGTCTTCAGTCAGAGAAAAGGCAGCACAAAGTTAAAGCCTCCTGGCTAGCCAAAGATGTGCACATAAAAAATTAGGTTGAGATGTCTAGTGAAACTAGGACACTCCCTGTTATGTCAAGGCATCTTTCAAGCTGAATTGCCTGCCTTTCAATGAGAGGCTCATAGAACAAGTGTTGGAAGGG
>JANHZU010006510.1:29760-40247 GCA_032468055.1 Acrochordus granulatus | reverse complement strand
GTCTGGTCGTTAATGCATTGGATGAGATCTCTGGATTGTTTTGTTTGATTAAGCATTTGTTTGGAATGAAAACTACATGGGATCCCATTGTATATAAGTGGCCTAGGATTTTCTGTTTTGTACTGGCAAACTATATTGTGCCTACTTTAGATTTTCCCTGAAATACATTAGGGCAGGCAGAGGTATCAATTGTACCCCTTTCCTCTGGAAACCTCCAGAGATTCAGCTGACACCCTTTTTTGCTTATCAAAAAGATAATTTGATAGAACTTTTGAGCTCTGGTTGTTGCCACCTAAGTATCTATGGAGGATGTGTGATTGGATTTATTATTTTAATTATTTCATCTCAGCTCTCTTTTATTTTGGTAGATCATTTGAAGTCATACTGGAATATGACACTATATAAAAATTGGAGGCACATAAGCAAAAAAATATATGATTGGTTTTTAACCATTACTGTTGCGGGAGGGTCTGAGGGCCACAGAAAGGGAGCTGTGCTCCATTACTTATGCAACAATAAAACTAAAGGCTAACAATAATGAACAATCTTTAAGGTCCTTGATTGATTTTTTAAATTGTTACCAGATAAGTAGTTCTTGAAACAAATATCTTTGTCGTTAAGGTATCACAACACTCATGATTGTTTTTAATGTACCAACCTACAGCTACTCATCTGAAATGTGTACAGGTAGTGCTTGATTTACAACCATATAGAACTTGCCCATTATGGTTGTAAGTTATGATGATTTTAAAGCAGATCATCATATGGTAGACTGATTTTACAATCTTTTTTCTGACAATTGTTTAACTGAACGTGATGGTAATAATGTGAATGCCATGGTTATTAAACAAATCCTGTGGCCATTAAGAAAAGTCATTGTTCACTAAGGGCTGGTTTTGCCAAAAGCTGGATGTAAATGCTGGTTTTCAACAAAAACGTAAATCATGGTCATGTAATTGCAGGATGCTGCAAAAAGCCATAAATGTGGGCCACTGCACCTGAAATGTAGTCATGTGACCATGGGGAGGCATCAGAACTTTAGAATCAGGTTGTAAGTACCTTTTGGGGGGATCTATCATAAACTTGAATGGTTGCTAAGTGACCAGTCATGTGATTATTCTGATGTCTTAGTATATATTATGTTGCTTTCTTTTCTAGGTCACTTCTATGTGAAAACAGAAAAATAGCATGCAATACATGACTGGGACATAAGTTTGTGAAGCTGCCCCTCTAAGCCTCATCATCCAAGGTTAGACTGGTGGCCATCGAAAAGAGGGCCTGTAGTGCTGCCCAGATCATAAAACTACTACCCCAACATCTGAGTGCTGGTGGGGGTTTTGTTGTTGTTTGTTCTTTTTTAGGTGCAAAATTCTTTCAAGGATTTTAAATTTTAGGTGCATCTGAGTCCCTTTACAGAGCTTTGAATTCTGATAACTGCCTGGCTCCATAATCTGGTATTGCTTTTCTCTTGTTTCATCCCTGATTTTTTTTAGAATTGTTGCACATTATTTGATCTTATTTATATTTTAAAACTTACTCTGCTTTGCCTCAAAGATTTAGTGATAAATACAAAAACAAGCCTATTATACAGGCATATTTGTTCTGGTCTTATTTTCTCCAAGCTCAAGTTGTTCTTACTTTGTAGATTTCAACAATATTACAATATCTGGAGTGAACAATGTTGGCGTGGGTGTTTAACTCTTCTCAGCACACCAACCGTGTTGGATATTTCTGAAGACGACACTTATTAATACAGCAGAACTTGCTAGAAGCCAAGCCACTTCTTTCACACTCTTTCACGTGTTTTCAGGACTGTGAATTTTAAGCTATTTTTAGGACTCATTTGAGATGAAAGCTCTTGCATGTGCTTTGGAGTTTGTTATGTACTTAGAGGCTGTTAGCTGCATGAGTCCTGAGAATCCATGTCCGACAAAGATAGAGAATGAAACTCTCTACAGTCCCTCTGCAGCTTCATAACTTTTTAAACAGCTGCTGGACTTACAAAGGGATGGTTCTGAACTTAAGACATTTCTCAAATAAAAGTACAATGAAGCTGGGAACTTACATACAAGGGGAAGCAAGATGTCTCCAGATACTTCCCTTGAGCTCATCAGACATTTTGTTTCATCTGAATTTTTAAAAGTTTCTTTTAATTAATTAGGAAGCTAATGTGATACTAAGCAAGGCAGCAACTTCTAACATATTTATTTACTTTGGGGTGTCACCATGGTGTCTTTGGGATTCCCATCATATGCTTTTGGCATTTCAGAAACCTTGCTTTGGTTCCTATTCTGATATACAATACATCTTTCTATACTGTTCTCTACCCTTACTTCTCTATGAGCTGAAAGTGGGTAAAAAAAAACATTCACAATAACAGCCACACACCTCTCCCTCTTTCTTTCACACACAGACGCTTCCCAATATTGAAATACAGCAGGTTAATTTTTTGTTTTAATTTTATTTATCCTATACTTTCAGCGTTCATCTCCAAAGAAAGTTCCCCATAAAGCTGCTTACAGATGAGGAGCATCCATAGGCCACAGTATAACTTTATCAACATAATTTCCATTATAACCTCTGCACATTCATGCTAATTCAATCAGTCCATATATTTAATGATAACTCTTATAATCCCTTGTTAAGTAGTAGACCAACAATGAAGACTGTTTGACAGTTAAATCTCTTCCTGTTGAATTCTGTCAGCATCTCATATTTTCTTTTCTTCTGTTCAGTTGTGTCCTATTTTCAAAGACTGCCTAGATAGCTTCCTGTAGTTTTCTTGGCAAGGTTTTTCAGAAGTGGTTTGCCCTTGCCTCCTTTCTAGGGCTGAGAGAAAGAGATTGGCCCAAGTTCAACCAGCTGGTTTGGGGCCTCAAATGGGATAATATATGTACATTCTCGAAGACCCTATGGGATTCCAGATTCAGACACAGACATCTGCTATCCAGTCAACCAGACATCATGGTAGTAGTCAAGGATCAGAAGACTGCAGTGGTGATGGATGGATAGCAGGAAGAAGGAAGATGAGAAGTAGGAGATGTACCAGAGCCTGAAGGAGGGTTTGGAAAGTAAAGCCCAAAGTGGTCCCAGTGGTGATAAGATCCCTCATGGATGAGACTCATAAGCTGGAAGGGTGACCCTAACAGATCCCAGGATAACAGCAGAACTCTCTGTCCAGAAGTTGAGGTGTTACAATCAGCTAAGTTACTGCACCTAACCCTCAAACTTCTGAGCTTCTAGAAGAGGACCTGAGACACATGCCACCCATTGGGATGAGAGGGAATTTTTACACACACACAAACACAATTTCATATATTCAATCCACATTATTGTTTATACTCACAAATAAGCTGAGAGATATTGGTGCCAAAATACATCCAAAAAATTGGGTTTGGCTTATTTGTGGATGGGCTTCTCTCTGAATATAAATAAAAGGGGAAGAAATGGAGGCAGTGACAGATTTTATTTTCTTGGACTCCAAGATCTTTGCAGATGGTAATTGCAGTCATGAAATTAAAAGAAGCTTGCTCCTTGGGAGGAAAGCTATGGCAAATCTAGACAGCATATTAAGAAGCAGAGACATTACCTTGCTAACAAAGATCTGTGCAGTCAAAGCTATGGTTTTCTCAGTAGTAATGTATGGCTGTGGGATTTGGACCATAAGGAAGCTGAGTGCCAAAGAATTGATGCCTTTGAACTGGAGAAGACTCTTGAGAGTCCCTTTGACTGCAAGGTGATCAAACAAATCACTCCTAAAGGAAATCAAACCTGATTCCTCATTGGAGGGACAGATACTGAAGCTGAAGCTCAAATACTTTGGAAACCTAATGTGAAGAGACGACCCATTGGAAAAGACCATGTTGCTGGGAAAGATTGAAAGCAAAAGGAGAAGGGGACAGCAGAGGATGAGATAGTTGGATAGCTTCATCAACGCAGTGGGCATGGACTCTGGGAGGCAATGGAGAACAGGATAGCCTGACATGCTATGGTTCATGGAGTTGTGGAGGGTTGGACATGACTTGGCGACTGAACAAATTCTAGCTATCTTTCTAAATCAAAAATCTTTACACAACAGATAAGATTTGTATGTTAGTGTGTGAAAACTGCTTAGCAAAGCTTCTCAAAATCAATCGGGAGAAAAGTGGAGAACATGGCATAGAAGTTCACTCATTCTAGAAAACCTATAAAGGAGAAATAGGTAACTTCTCATAGCAACTGTGTGCCTGTTATCCAGTGTAATTCAAAGTCCATTTAAGGTTGAGCAGATGTTTTGGATCACAATGAGCATAGCTTTTAAAAAATCATTCCAATTGAGAATAATGAGGTTTAACTCACAAATAGGAGAAACTGCAGCTTTAATTGGCAATATTTTAGCCTTTCCTCCTCCATTTTTTCATATTATGCAATCATTAATTTTTCATTTGCTGAGATTATTTTTCAACATTTCACTATATCTTTAATCTTACGTTCTCTTCTTCTTAGAAGCCTGGAGAAGAAAACACATTTAATGAATTTGATTTAAAAATGAATCTAGACATAATCAAGCCCCCAAATGGTATCTATCTAAAGAATCTGAACTACAGATCCCATGTTCATGTTTATTTGGAATTCTGGTAGTTTCAACATATTGAGAGGGGTTGGTTATTGCTTATCAACTTGGTGTTAGCCAAAAAACAGAGTTAGAGTCCTCTGCAGATTTATTTGAACAAAGCACTAGATATTGAGAAAAACATAGAGTTCTCAAAGACAAACAAATTAGAGAGTGTGGGCAGCATGCCTGCAGAAGGAGAAAGAAAGGTAATGCAGAACAACACTGACAGTGGGATCCCCTTCAGAAACACATCATTTCTATAATTTCAGTGATCATTAATATTTTGACGTAATCTTATCTGCCTCAACAGCATGAGATACATAGGAAATAAAAAGTACTTTAAATGTTCTGTCTCTTCTCTGCAAATCTTAGCTAAAAGATACATCAATAAGAGGATATCTTATTTGTGCCAAAATTCCCAATGCATAACTCAAAGGAGCTTCACTGGTTGGTTTCCTGGCTCTTCAGTTGTTCCAGATGGTTTCACCAAATTTCTACACGCAACCCAGAAAAGTGATAGTAAACATGAGGACAAACTTCTCACCTTCCATCATTTGGCAACAGCCTGATGTTGTCACAATGCTGGGTTTGTAATAATGGACAGTTGAGACCATTATTACAAACGTATTCAAATAATTGGGTGACAGCTTCAGTTCCACATGGGAAAAAAGCAGGGAAATTATTTGGCTTTTCTTTGGCAATATCTTCAAATGCTGATAACACAGAAACTTCTGTTCTGTCTCATCTGATAGAGAACATTGCAAGAAAGGTACCAAGAACTTCTCACTTGTTCAGAGAATCTTGTCCCGGTAACTAATATTGGAAAAAAAAAAATCTGAGGTAATGATTTCTGTAGAAGTAACCTGGTTTCTTCAATGTGCCCAATTTTTAATGTCAGATGAAACTGAAAACAAGAGGGACTCAGATTGGCTAACTGGTCTAGAATGCTAGATACTGGCTGGAGAGATGCTAGTTCAAAAATTCTCATGAACATTATGGCATTCTCAGCCTCTGCCGTGTGTTGCCGCTGTATCTGAAGATACCTCTCTGCACCTTCTTTCATTTTCATGTTAATTAAATTAAAATACTTTCTCTACAATTAATATGGTTGAGATCTTAGAAGCCTGCTACATCCAATGATTTGGGATATTCATCCGAGAGCTCATAAGATCCCCTATAAGGCTATGAAATCTTTTATGGTTTGCAAGAGTTTTATACCTCACATAGATTTTACAAGAATGCAACATCTTCAAGTGAAATAGAAGAAGGGGAGGGAATGAGAGTTTGGGGTGATTGTCTAAAAAGGCCGTTGAGCCTTAATAATGAGCAAATACAACAGAATGGCAAAAGGATTAGACAATAAGTTACCTACAGAAGTTTTATTTCAAATGCCCAAATGCGTAAAGGGCCATCTGGCAATTCTAATAGAATGACCTATAATCATAAGATGGGCAATTAATGGCAACTTAGTTGGAGACTTTAAGTATTGGAAAGCACTACTAAAAAATACTTTGATCTCATTAATCTATCTAATGAATAATTATTCACCATCCTAAATTTATCAGAAACATAGGTACTATTACAGCTATTGTTAGCAGAAACATATCTGAGATCACTCAAAAAGCCTAATTTTTTCTTAGAATCTTAACTTAGCAGGGTAGGGAAAAATAAAAGGAAAACTCTGTGAAACATAGGCCTTGTTTCATCCTTGAAACAGGATTCCTTCCCATCTGATGAATGGTATTGAATTCTAAAAGAATGACAATCAAGCAAGACCTGTCTCTTGCATCCGTTGATCAGTTTCAGAGACAAATTGTTCAATAAAATTCCTTACAGCTTCACATTTCTCCCATGGGCATGAACCTCAGCCTTTCTTATAGATGAGTAATTAATTTGGCAGACCTTCAGAACCAGTTACCCCCATTGCAAGTCTACCACCTTGGTTAGTTTTAAGTTAGTCTAGCCCTTTGGTAATTAAAACTTGAGAAGAAAGTGAGATGGTTTAGTACAAATAGATTGCATTCTTCCCTGACATGCCCTCTTCAAGTGATCATGCACTGATATGGAAATACAGTGGGCAATAAATAAGCTTGAAATTAGTTGGGTAGTACTGGGATAGCCAACTGGTGCATTCCCAGGTCTGTTTTTCAAGATAGGGACTTGGGAGTGCAAAGGTGTCCATGTGTGCATGCTTCATAAACTTATCTTAAACTAATCTAATGGTAGCTAAGCTAAGCTCCATATTGCAACAGCTGTTGATCAACCATTAGGTTAAACAGTAATGGAACAGAGGTTTAAATTATGGATATATAAATAAAAAACATGTATATGATTAAACACTGAATTCAAGCCTCCTTCTAAAAGTGACATAATTAAGTGTGGAGTTGCAGGTAGAGTGTTGATCTAAGACTACAGAGATTTCATCTCTCATACTAACCATACCTGACAGGATACTTGTTGCAAAAAGCAAGTATCCTTTAAGTCTTGACAGTAATAAGAATTGATTAAAACTAGTTTTAGCTCACTGGCGGTGCTTGGGTCTTGAACTGCCGAGCTGCCGATCTTCCGGATGAACCCAAGCTAACTTGGGTTAAATTCTTGAGAGAGTTCCATGTAGTTCAACAAATAAAATCTATACATAGCAATGTATAACTATGCAATCAAAGCCTTTTAATGTACTGTGTGAATATGATGCACATAAAATGAGTGGGGTTTCAATCACACAATTGTAGCCCCATTGTGAATTTTCTTTAGTCCAACCCCCTTTGCAGGTGTTCCCGAATATGCATATACAAACTGCCTTCTTCCATCACTCTTTCTCCACAGGCATACAAACATATATACATTTATATGTATATGTATATTTGTATACTGTATATATTGTCTTCTTCTAATTAAATACAGCATAGATACTCTCATAAACATGGAGCAACACATGCTGCAGCCCTAAACTCCTTGGAAGGATGAAGAATGAGATACATAATAAAATTAATATGGAATATCTCATTATAATCAGAAATTGCTCTTTGCCTTACTGATGAAATGAGAAGAGCAAACATTTTAGTGGAATTAAAACTTAATGGAATCACTGGCATGAAATAAAATTGTTTAAGGAATCCAGGTCCAGCTTGCAAATTGCTAGTTTGCCATTCCTGGTACAATAATATCATTAGCAACTGAAGCAGCTGATGTGTTTGGTTGTGGTTGTTGCCAACCAGCCTAGAGATCCCATTGGTCCCATTAGTAGGCCAGAACAGCCATGATGACTCAGAAACTGTCCTGATCATGCAGCTGCTCCAAAGCCCTTTTTTTCCCATCGTCCCGTCTTGTCTGCTATGGAGCAAATCTAAAAATGATCAAAAGAATGGGATGGATGGAGATGACCCAAGGGAGGAGGCTAAAGAGCACATCCTTTAATTGTTTCTGAATAAAAAGTCAACAGAATTTATAGTTCAATGACTGGCAAACTTACACATATAAAATTATTGCTTAGCCTTCTGAAAGTGCTTAGCTGATCTTTGCTGCATCTGTGGACTGATCCAGTAAACTGAACTCCCTGTTGCTAAGATTTATGAAGCCTCTAACATCGTTGTAAGAACTGTTCAGAAAAGCCGAGACAAGCCCTGTTCCCAAGCACAGAATCCAAGGGCACACAAGGAAAAAGGTATAGAGAAGGAGCAGGAAAGCTATGGAACATTATTCCCCCAGAACGATGATTGGCCCCCGCCTAGCTGATTTTCCAAAAAGCCCTAAAAATGTGGTTTTATCAACAAGCCTGGGAAGCCTGAATGGAGATGGAGCCAATCAAGTGATTGATCTGATTATGTGCTGCTGCCATGGAAGAGGAGGGAGGGAGGGATTTTATGTTGTAATTTTTAATATTATAAGCCATCCAGAGTCACCTGTGTGTGAGTTGGGTGTCCATATAAATTTGTTTACTAATATGTGTATGTGTAGCCCTCAGTCAGGATTACTGTGCTACACTTTCTCTGACTCACACGTTGCCCTCCCGTAATGACAGCCTTCCAGTGACCCTTGCTTCCCAGCTCTGTTTTCTTTCAAGTGTACCATCCAAAACATTTGTGAGTCTAAAGGAAATTCTTTTTTAAATAGTGGTGGGGGTTTTTTTGTCAAAAAAGGTAAAATTAAAAAATGAAGTTTTCTCTGCTTAATGTTTTGAACTAGGATGGTCCTGGTCAGACATTCTACATGAAATACAGGAAAGTGCAGTTCCTAAGTATAAGCACTGGCCTGCCAACATGCTCCTTCTAGTTACTGAACCAAGGTTGGAATGTAAATACAGGGAATTGGCTTCACACATTAGACTATAATTTAACCATGGTTCATTGAACAAGCTCCAGTGGCTTGTTCATGTATTGTTATGCCTAGAATTTATATTTTGTTGGTCACAGTGATTGGATTCATTCATCATACTGATACAGAACCAAACAAATCACAATATGGCTTAGCATGAAGTCCAATAATATGTCCCAATCTGAATTTCCTTCTGTTGTTATTAATAAGGATTCACCAGCCTCAGTGCAGTCTAAACAGAAGTGAAAATAAGGGCATTTTTTGCTTTAGAAAAAGGGAGCCCCCATAGCAGTTGGTCTCAGTGCTTTTGATCTTTCTTATCCATGGCAAATCTCTAAAGAGACTATAGGAATATTATTCATCCACATCTATGAATCTAATTCATCCACAAATAACATAAACAAGCTCACAAGTTCTTTGGAAGAACATTATTAAATGTTTATATGGTTTAGAAAGATGGATGACAAGTTCAATACTGTTGAAACCTCAACCTCTGAAACACTAACATACTTCTACTATATTATACTGTATGTCTTTCTAAATGATACCACTATTTAATAATGTGTTTTTCTTCCAACAATAATGTGTTTTTCTTCCAACAAACTTATGAGCTTGTTTATTCTATTTGCAGATGAGAAAATGAAGAAATACATGGTCAAGAAAACCTTGCAAATAATTTGATGAGCTGGAGTTTGACTCCATATCTTCTGCATTGCATTAGTCTCCTCACTACTTTGGATGCCTTCCCACAATTGTGGCTTGAAATCTAAAGAGTACTACAGATTGTCACTTCTCAGTTCTCTTCTAAGCTGAGAGAGACAGATCGCAGGTTTTTTTAGTATTTGCTGGATACAAGGTGACAGAACACTGTTTGAAGACACTTTTACTGTTTTGGTCAAAGGACCATAATAAATTCATTTATTTACTGTCAGTCACTATTTATGGGTCTTTGAAAATCCATTTAATGGCACTGTGAAGCAGTATAAAATTTTCATTCCTTTTATCATTAAAGGTGGATAATTCATAATCATGAATTCTACAAGCCAGGATTGCCAGCCTCACTGTTAGAAGTAGCAGCTGCTGGCATCCTCTGGAGAACAGGGACATTAGAAAAGGGGTCTGGAGATATGTCACCACATTCCAAATTTTGCAGTGAAATCAAATTTAATACCAGCAGTCCCTTGACTGTTTGCAGAAAGCATACAGAATGTTCACATTTCACTTACTGCCTTTGCTCCTAGATCTTAAGGTTGGTCTGAAACAATTCCACACACTCTCTCGCTGCTTTTTCAAAAGTGTTTTGGAGCAATACCAGCAATTTGGGGTTGGAAAGCAGTGCTTCAGGTGGTTGGCGATGATAATTCTCTCCTCTCCACCAAACTATCAGCTCAATAGAGTCTTGCAGCTCGGCTGTCCCGAAAACATTATAGCAGGTAATGGAGATGGTTGGATGCGAATTTAAGTCCAATGTTTCTGTTGTTGTTCAGTTGCGCAGTCGTGTCCGGCTCTTCACAATCCCATGGACTGCATTATGCCAGGCCCCCCTGTCTTGCACTGTCTCCCGGAGTCTTCCCAAGCC